>JZKD02S1830300.1:12920-72446 GCA_000966675.3 Picea glauca
TAGCCCACACTGGGTGAACCACGTAAATCTGTGTCTCTCTTGTATTGTGTGTCTTTTGTGTTTTGTTTCTACATTTGTTTTATTTTATTGCTCCACGGTCCTGTTTTTCTAACAATACCAACCTACATTAGGGTTACCAACATGCACTGGGGTAGCGTACCATCCTATGTTGGGGTAGCATACCAACCTGCATTGGGGTTACCAACCTGCACTGGGGTAGCATACCAGCCTGCGTTGGGGTTACCAACCTACACTGGGGTAGATTCCTCTACTGGGGATCTCATCATTTCCCTCTACTGGGGATCACATCTCACTACTGGAGAAAAAAATCACTTCTCACTATTGGAGAAGTATTTCTGGATCACTCCAAGATTGTCTCTGAAATAATCAAACTTAACTTTGGACAGGGGCTTAGTCAAGACATCTGCTACCTTCTCATCGATAGGAACATAATGGAGCTTTACTGCCCCCTTTTGTATCATCTTTCATATATAATGGTACTTGATCTCGATATGCTTGGACTTGTCATGACACACTGGGTTCACTGACAACTTTATGCAACTTTGGTTGTTATAAAGGATACAGGTTTCCTCTAACTCGAGATCAAACAATTCTACAATCAACTTTCAAAGCCACACTTCTTCGCCACAAGATGACTATGCTGCCACATACTATGCCTTTGTGGAACTGAGTGCCATATAGGTCTGATTCTCACTGAGTCACGAGATCAAAACTGATCCCATACTAGAGCAACATTCAAATGTACTTTTCCGGTCTGTGAAACTGCCTACCCAATCTGAATCTGCAATCTTATCTTACACTCTGAGATATATCTAGGTCCATAATCGATTGTACATTTTATGTACCTCATCACATGTTTTTCCATAATCAGGTGAACATGTCTTTCACCGCAAAACATACATCTCTCCTCATGTTCTTCGAACCAAATTTTCACATCACATTGCAGCAACTTGGTACACTTGCTCAGCTGCAACTCAATCAACACAATCATGTGTTGGCTCTATGTGATTTCTACAAAGCACTACCTGACTCACTATCTGAGAGTATGTCATCTACTCTCTCTGCAACTTGTTCCTTTTGGAACTGGGACTCTACACTTGCAGCTACTTTTTCTGAAACTGAGAATGACTACTCCATCTCATTGTAGCTTATAAACTCTGAGAGTAACTCCTCTACTCCATCATGATAACAGATTCATTTGCTCCCTTTGAATCTCATACTGCATCGACTTCTTTTAATGGATCATGGTTGTTCCATATATACTTCTTCTGATTACTAGAGCAAGTGTCTCGTCATAGTCTTCTCCCTCTTGCTAGGAGAATCCTCTGGATACAAATAAGGATTTGTACATCTCTATGAATGGTCATGGGGAGTTTGTTCCTCCTTACTGGATCATGAGGCTTGAATCCCTTTGAAATCTAGCTCCTTCTGAGCTGGTACTTGGTGGGGTCGTCTTCCTCAACATTGGTGGAGTCATATGCTCCTCATGATATGGCTAGTTGGATCCATATCATACGTTTCACTTAAGTAGTTAACTAGTTTAACATTCTTTTACATATTAAACCATTAGCACAATAACTACATATAAATGATCACTTAAAGAATTACATTCACAATATGCACTAGATTTTCCCCGGGAAAACCCCCTAAGGGGAAAAACCCAACTAAATTCCTCAATATAAATTTTCCAATCAAGAACAATGCTTCTCTCCAAGAGAGAACTAACAAATAAAAATATCCTCCTCTAACCCTTGACTAGGGAAGAGTAGTGCACCACTTAACCAAGAGATATCCAAGTGATAGATCAAAACCTTCACAACATCACACCTAGCTACAATAGCTTCTTCTTTCAAGACTTGCACACTCATTCTTGGCTGCAGAGCTAGTGAGTGAGTGTACAAATGAAGTGTTGTACTCCCTTATAAATAGTGGTTTGGCCAGCCTAAAATTAGGCATGGGCCGACCTGTTACTTTACCCTTTTACTTTCTCTTTTACATGTCAAGGCACAATAGGGGCGACTTTTACAAAGGCACAATAGGGCCTAATTAACAAATATAATATAATAATATTCTTTAGGGTTTGTCTTGGTTAAATACAATAAATACATCTTTTGAAGCTACTCAATCTTTAACCCAACCCCCCCCCCCGCCCTCTCAAAAGACAATGCATCAAAAGAAGAAAAGACAATTTCTAGGCAATTGTGTTCTTCCTTCCAAGATGATCCCACAAAGTATGAAACTTCTGCTCACTGAAGGTCTTCATGAAGATGTAGAAATATTTATGGATCTGATGAATTCCTTTGGAAACCTATCTAACCTTGTACCTCTTGATCTTGTGGACCCATCTACACCTGAAAATATTCCTTCCTGGTGGAAGTGGAACAAGATCCCATGTTTGATTTTCTAGGAGTGAGTCATACTCCTGATGCATGGATTCTTTCCATAATGGATTTCCCACAACCTTATTGTAGGTCTGCAGATTAGTAAATTGAACCATATATCAATGCATGGGCATCGTTGGTTCATAAGCTGAAACTACATGAGAAGTCTCCTCATGTTGAGATCGAGTCCTCCTTGAATCCAATGGATTCCCTGCAAGGACACCTACTTCTTGAAGTGTGAATTGTGCGCTCTTGGGCATCTGTTGAAGCTTCAGTGATGGATTCTTATCTGGCTGTAGTAACTGCTCATTTCCATGTACAAAATATGAGTGTATGGAATCATCTATGATGTCTAGAACTGATGGAAGTACAAGAGTATCTACATGTTGCACTAGATGTGCATGAAAAGTACTCTCCTTATGTGTAAGTAGGAAAGATGAGTCATCGTCAGCAAACTTAGTGAATTTATACAACCTTTATTTGCGATCCACCTCACTAATTGCAATAATGGAATTGTCATGCATATCAAGAACAAAAACTGAATCTGATGTAAATTCAACCTTTTTACCTTTTCGAGTGTTCTAATAAACTGAGAGAAGATTCATAGAAAGCTTTGGAACATGTAAAACATTCTCAAAACTATCATTATGGAGTTTCATTCTTCCCTCTCCTGCTACTGCAACTGGAGTATCATCCCCCATGAGAATATGGGGTCTTGAGCATGGACTCAAAGAAGTGAAAACTTCCTCTTTCACTGCCATATGTTATGATGCACTAGAATCTATAATCCATGAATTAGATGATGAATTAATTGCAACAAGAGCATGATGCTTACCTTTCTTAGGAGCATGATCTTCTTCCTTGTGCTTCTTGAATCCTCCTGGAATGAAGTTTTCAAGGTTGTTCTGCTGAAGTACCTATTCCATAAGATTGATTTGATTCTTTATGCATGTGCATTCTTCATGATTTGGTGTATTGCAGTAAGTGCACTGCTTTCCCTTCTTCTTCTTCTTCTTGGAATCTGAAGAGTCTTTGGAACTTGAAGAATTGTTGAAGGGTTTGGAATATCCCTCCTTCTCATTTTTTTTCTCCTTACTGTTCTGTTTGGATGATCCTTTTCCATCATGTATGGTGAGTGCATGTTCTTTGGGATCGTTTATTAGGCCCATCTGAATGAGTTTTGTCTCAAACTTCTTTCCAAAGAGACTTTCCAAGGTGGTCCAGATCACATTTGGAGTCTTTCATGCGGAAACATGAAACCATAAATCAGTTGAAATAAATTCAAGAAGAAGTCTTGTGGCCTCATCCTTTCAGTTCACCCATATGGTGTTCTCACTTTCTGATGTGGGTTTTGTTTCTGTCCCCATCGTTAAGTTGTACAATCCTTTTCTTCTGAGTTGGAATTCAACCTTGGGATTCCAATCAAAATAATTGTATGGTGTGAAGATTAGCACCAAATTTGGTTGTAGAATTGGTGTCTTATCCATCTCTCCCAATGTGTCTGAGAAACCCCTAAAATTTACCCTCAATTTGCAAGTGAAAAACTTGAGAAATCACTGTTGAAAGGGCACATCAAATGGAAAATATGTATCAGTTTCAGGAGTCGATCTTCCAACTTCCTTTCTGAGAAAACAATGAGGAATTTCGCAAAAAGGTTCAAAACCAACTTGCAGAATGGGTCGATTTACTTCTTGTGCGGGTCGTTTCCTCATAAAATTAATATTTTGGGAGAAATCACTACAAAAAAGGATCACTTTAAGAGGTGGTCACTACTTTCCTTAAGAGACAAAGTGACCATACCCTAATGGTCACCCTCTGCTAGTGTATTTGGAGAGAATGGTATCCCTCTGCTAGTTTACTAGGGTGCGATCGTCGCTCCTTTCGACAGGGAGAAGGTGCAACCCTTTCAAATGGTCGCGCTTTGTAGCTAAGAGACGGTGCAACCACAGTTTGTTACATATTTTTCTCGCCAAACTCTGATTTTCCTTATTCTCTGGCTTGTCTAGCTTTCTCCAAGCAGCGTAGCTCTGATACCATGTCAATGTTTCATCAAAACCTGCACATGAGATCTAGCTAAAGCAAGTACAAACAAATCTTATGAAGAAAGGAAGAGCAATTCAATATGGAAGAATGAGAAAATATATTCATCCTACTCCAATGAGATGATCAATGAGTGATGATTGATACACTGATGATCAATATGATACATTGAACGAGTGGAATACACTCATATATAGGAAAGAACATTCCATAATTAAGAAAATAAATCAAGCAGTTAGCTTTCCTTAGGAATGCATGCATGCATAATAGTGATGGTCAAAATAGAAAGTCCTAAAAAAGAACTAGTCAGTTAATTCCCACTGAACTAGTGTGTCGAAAATAGAATTTTCTTCAACAAAGGTCTGGCAGAAACTGGATGAGAGTTTCCTGTGCCAAGGAAAATATGTAGTATAAATCCTAAAGAGATTTGATATGATGGATTGTAAATCCATGCCCACACTGATGATGACAAACCTGAAGTTATTGAGTGATACTTCTTCAGAGACAGTTGATGTCACCATGTACATGCAGATGATTGGTTCGTTGATGTATTTGACGAACACTAGGCCATATATATGCTTTACGGTGAACACTTTGAGTCGGTATATGGTTGAATGAAGACGTGTTCACTTGGTTGTGACAAAGTATGTGTTGAGGTACCTGAAAGTTACAGTTGATTATGGACTCCGATATGTTTCAGATCATAAGATAAGATTGCAAGGCTATACTGATTCAAAATGGGTCGGTAGTGTTGCAGACCGGAAGAGTACATATCGTTGTTGCTTTAGTTTGGGATCAACTATGATCTTATGGTTCAGTGGGAAGCAGACTAGTGTGGTGTTCAGTACAACTGAAGAAGAGTATATAGCAGTGTGTTCAATGAGCAATGAAGCAGTGTGGCTTCGGAAGCTACTTGCAGGATTGTTTGATCTCAAGTTAGAGACGACCTGTATCTAGTGTGACAACCAGAGTTGTGTGAAGTTGTCAGAGAACTGGATGTTTCATGACAAGTCCAAGCATATCGAGATCAATTACCATTATATCAGAGATATGGTGCAGAAGGGAGAAGTGAAGCTCTAGTATGTCGCTACAAATGAGCATATAACATATGTGTTTACCAAGCCTCTTTCAAGGGTGAAGTTTGTGTACTTCAGGGACAAGCTTGGTGTGGTCCATAAGGATGTCCCAAGTAAGAGGGAGTGATGAGTCACATATGAAATTATTTGGGCAGTAGCCTGTAGAGTGTGGCAACAATGGATTCTCATTCACGAGCATGTTACTGACTGTGGCACCAGTCAGCATGAACTCACACAAGGTTAACATATGTCGAGTCGTTGGGGCTGGCGAGTTTCCCAACTTTTTAAGCTAGAGGGTCAACCTGTGTGGTTGGAGGTGTTTCCTAACCTTGGGATAGATGTATAGTGTGTGCGCACTACATTGCCTAATCCTTTTGATTAGATGCCTTATCATTGTGGACCAATTTCCTAGTGTGCCAACGAGAGGTTACTAGTTCTGTATGAAGTAGATGCCAGATTCTGTGTGAGTTGACGAGTTTACTAGTTCTGTATGAACTAGATGCTATATTATGTGTGAGATGGTGAGTTTACTAGTTCTATATGAACTAGATGCCATATTTTGTGTGAGTTGGTGAGGTTACTATTTCTATATGAACTAGATACTAGATTATGTGTGAGTTGTCAAGTTGCCTAGTTTTGTATGAACTAGTTGAAGCCTCGTGATGACATAAATCCAAAAAGGATGGTGAGCCTCCATATGCATGATTGTGACATGACCATCAGATACTCTCTCTGTGTGACTATGGCAAAGCCTATATGGCTATGATGGTGATAATTGTGACATGATCTGTTTGATCATGAGATAGCCTATGTGGCTATGGTGATGCTTGTTGGCCTTTGGTTATGCAAGAAAGCGAATGTTACGGAAGAAAAGGAGAAACACGAACTGCGTGGAAGGAAGGTTGACTGAGATTAGGTCAAAGCGGTTAAATAAGTAGAAAATATGGAGTGAAGTCCAAGAGAGAAGGCCATTGGATGAGGAGATCGAGGAAGACAGATCAACAAGGAAGATGGATCGTGGACAACTCATTAAGAGGAAAAAGCCACCGGTAGATGCTTTGGAGCATCTCGCAGGAAAGAAGGAAAGAAAGGCTGGTGAAGCTGTGAAAACCTGGGTCAAGTTAACCTAGGGTTTTAGACACCTAGGGTTTTGGTATCTAGGGTTTTGATACCTAAGATTCGGCCTAAGGCCGTCGGTGAGCTATTGTAATGTATAAATAAAGGTCAAGAGGACCTGGGATGGGTTAGAGAGACAAGGAGAGATTATGTATGAGGATTGATTGTTGTTGTTACTGAGAGAGAAGTCTGTGTTGTAAGATCTTCAGCTGGGTGTGAAGATCATCCTGCAGCTAGGTGTGCAGGGAAGGGAGATAGAGAGAAGAGAGAATGACAAAGATCTTCACATAAGAGTGCAGATAGAACTGTAAGCTTTCACCTAATATATTATAAAGAACATTTCTATGGGCGTATCCCTAGGGAGAGGGTGAACCATGCATATCCTGTTGTTGTGTGTGATTGATGACGTGTTCTTTACTCAGTTACTTTGATCATGCATTATTATGTTAGATATGATATATAACTGTGCGAAGTAGGTGTATGCTTGGAAAGAATAATCTGATCTCTATGTGTGGTTGCCTTGATTCCACTTGCATTGCCTCTGGTTGTAGACACCTGTGTCCTGCAACCCCCTATTGCTACTTCGGGTGAGATTTCATCTGCTTCGCAGGTGTTTCTGAAAGGGCCAGTAGTTAGGGCTTGTTGGTGCACTANATATGCTTTACGGTGAACACTTTGAGTCGGTATATGGTTGAATGAAGACGTGTTCACTTGGTTGTGACAAAGTATGTGTTGAGGTACCTGAAAGTTACAGTTGATTATGGACTCCAATATGTTTCAGATCATAAGATAAGATTGCAAGGCTATACTGATTCAAAATGGGTCGGTAGTGTTGCAGACTGGAAGAGTACATATCGTTGTTGCTTTAGTTTGGGATCAACTATGATCTTATGGTTCAGTGGGAAGCAGACTAGTGTGGTGCTCAGTACAGCTGAAGAAGAGTATATAGCAGTGTGTTCAATGAGCAATGAAGCAGTGTGGCTTTGGAAGCTACTTGTAGGATTGTTTGATCTCAAGTTAGAGACGACCTGTATCTAGTGTGACAACCAGAGTTGTGTGAAGTTGTCAGAGAACCGGATGTTTCATGACAAGTCCAAGCATATCGAGATCAATTACCATTATATCAGAGATATGGTGCAGAAGGGAGAAGTGAAGCTCTAGTATGTCGCTACAAATGAGCATATAACATATGTGTTTACCAAGCCTCTTTCAAGGGTGAAGTTTGTGTACTTCAGGGACAAGCTTGGTGTGGTCCATAAGGATGTCCCAAGTAAGAGGGAGTGATGAGTCACATATGAAATTATTTGGGCAGTAGCCTGTAGAGTGTGGCAACAATGGATTCTCATTCACGAGCATGTTACTGACTGTGGCACCAGTCAGCATGAACTCACACAAGGTTAACATATGTCGAGTCGTTGGGGCTGGCGAGTTTCCCAACTTTTTAAGCTAGAGGGTCAACCTGTGTGGTTGGAGGTGTTTCCTAACCTTGGGATAGATGTATAGTGTGTGCGCACTACATTGCCTAATCCTTTTGATTAGATGCCTTATCATTGTGGACCAATTTCCTAGTGTGCCAACGAGAGGTTACTAGTTCTGTATGAAGTAGATGCCAGATTCTGTGTGAGTTGACGAGTTTACTAGTTCTGTATGAACTAGATGCTATATTATGTGTGAGATGGTGAGTTTACTAGTTCTATATGAACTAGATGCCATATTTTGTGTGAGTTGGTGAGGTTACTATTTCTATATGAACTAGATACTAGATTATGTGTGAGTTGTCAAGTTGCCTAGTTTTGTATGAACTAGTTGAAGCCTCGTGATGACATAAATCCAAAAAGGATGGTGAGCCTCCATATGCATGATTGTGACATGACCATCAGATACTCTCTCTGTGTGACTATGGCAAAGCCTATATGGCTATGATGGTGATAATTGTGACATGATCTGTTTGATCATGAGATAGCCTATGTGGCTATGGTGATGCTTGTTGGCCTTTGGTTATGCAAGAAAGCGAATGTTACGGAAGAAAAGGAGAAACACGAACTGCGTGGAAGGAAGGTTGACTGAGATTAGGTCAAAGCGGTTAAATAAGTAGAAAATATGGAGTGAAGTCCAAGAGAGAAGGCCATTGGATGAGGAGATCGAGGAAGACAGATCAACAAGGAAGATGGATCGTGGACAACTCATTAAGAGGAAAAAGCCACCGGTAGATGCTTTGGAGCATCTCGCAGGAAAGAAGGAAAGAAAGGCTGGTGAAGCTGTGAAAACCTGGGTCAAGTTAACCTAGGGTTTTAGACACCTAGGGTTTTGGTATCTAGGGTTTTGATACCTAAGATTCGGCCTAAGGCCGTCGGTGAGCTATTGTAATGTATAAATAAAGGTCAAGAGGACCTGGGATGGGTTAGAGAGACAAGGAGAGATTATGTATGAGGATTGATTGTTGTTGTTACTGAGAGAGAAGTCTGTGTTGTAAGATCTTCAGCTGGGTGTGAAGATCATCCTGCAGCTAGGTGTGCAGGGAAGGGAGATAGAGAGAAGAGAGAATGACAAAGATCTTCACATAAGAGTGCAGATAGAACTGTAAGCTTTCACCTAATATATTATAAAGAACATTTCTATGGGCGTATCCCTAGGGAGAGGGTGAACCATGCATATCCTGTTGTTGTGTGTGATTGATGACGTGTTCTTTACTCAGTTACTTTGATCATGCATTATTATGTTAGATATGATATATAACTGTGCGAAGTAGGTGTATGCTTGGAAAGAATAATCTGATCTCTATGTGTGGTTGCCTTGATTCCACTTGCATTGCCTCTGGTTGTAGACACCTGTGTCCTGCAACCCCCTATTGCTACTTCGGGTGAGATTTCATCTGCTTCGCAGGTGTTTCTGAAAGGGCCAGTAGTTAGGGCTTGTTGGTGCACTATTAGAGTTGAACCCTGGGTCTGCCCCTATGCCAACAAATGGTTATGTTTCCAGGACTGATATATTCTTGAGGGAATGTCAAGGTGGTTTCCATCGAAGACAGAGATTCATAAGTGGATAGAAGAACAAGAGAAGGACTTCGCGGGTATATCACAGAGTTTGCTATTGATAGGGTAGAATCATATAGCCAAGTAGAGAGATATTTCTTTAAGGGATCTAGAGGAAAATTTTTACACTTCTTGAAGTTGAAGATCAAGATGTTATTGCATGAGAATAACATCTTGAAGATATAGTAGTGGTTCATATTGAAAAAGCTAATGTTCAAAAATTCATACAATGACAACAACACAGAGGTTGGACACACGCGCAGTGGGAGAACCTTTAGAGAAGTTCCTTTGGTGAACTTGTTTGAGCAGAGTCACGAACCAACATAGGAAGAAGGATTCTATAGTGGAGAAGAAGAAGAGTTACTGAACGAGGAACATTCAGAGTCCGTTAGGGCAGAAGAAGACAAGACTAAAGAACCTCGCCGAGAATATTTAGAAACTTCAAGGACTGCACATACTATTGACGTAAGTTCTATTACACCCCCTGTTGTTTTAACAACATTAAGTAACCATAGTAACCTAAGTTATCAGAACACTCAGAGCACCGATACAAGTGGTTCAGTGCATACTCAGTCAAGAACCTTAGGAAGACCTATGGCAGATGAGACAAGGTTACCCACCTTTAGAGGAGATGGATCTGAAGATCCTGACCAACACTGGTTTATATGTGAAGTTGTATGGAGTATTAAGAATGTCACCGATGAAGCTGCTAAACGAGCTCAATTTAGTACTACCCTGAGAGACCATGCACTGAGCTGCTACATGAATTTCGTCCAAGGAGTTGTCCAACCAAAACCGTTGAACGAGATTAAGATTGCATTGATTGTTGAATTCAAGAAACCCAAGTTGGAATCGCAGTGCATCACAGAGTTGAAAAAAATCAAGAAAAAAGTAGTTGAACCTGTTTGGGAGTTTGAATAGAGGTTTAATACCTTGATAGGTCATTTGAGTTTTCATATCCCAGAAGAGAAGAAGAAGGAATGGTTCATTGCTACCCTCCTACCACACATCAGAGTCCCTCTGATGCAGCAGAAGATTGCTTCGCAGGCTGAGGTGTTGGAGATCGCCATGAAACTTGAATCGACTCCTATGGCAGAATCTAGCTCAGGTATGAGTCAAATACTGAGTCAGCTAACTATCTTATCACTGTAGGTCAAAGATATGAAAAAATACAAGGGAAAATAAAAGAGAGAAGACATCTGGTGCATTAGATGCAAATCAGAAGGCCATGACAAGGAGTATTGTCCCTTGTTTTATGAATATTTGGCTTCTAGAACTCTAAGCCCTTTGAATCAAGTTACTCTACCTTGGTGTGAGGTATGTAGAAATAGACATNTGTATGAGGATTGATTGTTGTTGTTACTGAGAGAGAAGTCTGTGTTGTAAGATATTCAGCTGGGTGTGAAGATCATCCTGCAGCTGGGTGTGCAGGGAAGGGAGATAGAGAGAAGAGAGAATGACAGAGATCTTCACATAAGAGTGCAGATAGAACTGTAAGCTTTCACCTAATATATTATAAAGAACAGTTCTATGGGCGTATCCCTAGGGAGAGGGTGAACCATGTATATCCTGTTGTTGTGTGTGATTGATGATGTGTTCTTTACTCGGTTACTCTGATGATGCATTATTATGTTAGATATGATATATAACTGTGCGAAGTAGGTGTATGCTTGGAAAGAATAATCTGATCTCTGTGTGTGGTTGCCTTGATTCCACTTGCATTTCCTCTGGTTGTAGACACCTGTGTCCTGCAACCCCCTATTGCTACTTCGGGTGAGATTTCATCTGCTTCGCAGGTGTTTCTGAAAGGGCCAGTAGTTAGGGCTTGTTGGTGCACTATTAGAGTTGAACCCTGGGTCTGCCCCTATGCCAACAAATGGTTATGTTTCCAGGACTGATATATTCTTGAGGGAATGTCAAGGTGGTTTCCATCGAAGACAGAGATTCATAAGTGGATAGAAGAACAAGAGAAGGACTTCGCGGGTATATCACAGAGTTTGCTATTGATAGGGTAGAATCATATAGCCAAGTAGAGAGATATTTCTTTAAGGGATCTAGAGGAAAATTTTTACACTTCTTGAAGTTGAAGATCAAGATGTTATTGCATGAGAATAACATCTTGAAGATATAGTAGTGGTTCATATTGAAAAAGCTAATGTTCAAAAATTCATACAATGACAACAACACAGAGGTTGGACACACGCGCAGTGGGAGAACCTTTAGAGAAGTTCCTTTGGTGAACTTGTTTGAGCAGAGTCACGAACCAACATAGGAAGAAGGATTCTATAGTGGAGAAGAAGAAGAGTTACTGAACGAGGAACATTCAGAGTCCGTTAGGGCAGAAGAAGACAAGACTAAAGAACCTCGCCGAGAATATTTAGAAACTTCAAGGACTGCACATACTATTGACGTAAGTTCTATTACACCCCCTGTTGTTTTAACAACATTAAGTAACCATAGTAACCTAAGTTATCAGAACACTCAGAGCACCGATACAAGTGGTTCAGTGCATACTCAGTCAAGAACCTTAGGAAGACCTATGGCAGATGAGACAAGGTTACCCACCTTTAGAGGAGATGGATCTGAAGATCCTGACCAACACTGGTTTATATGTGAAGTTGTATGGAGTATTAAGAATGTCACCGATGAAGCTGCTAAACGAGCTCAATTTAGTACTACCCTGAGAGACCATGCACTGAGCTGCTACATGAATTTCGTCCAAGGAGTTGTCCAACCAAAACCGTTGAACGAGATTAAGATTGCATTGATTGTTGAATTCAAGAAACCCAAGTTGGAATCGCAGTGCATCACAGAGTTGAAAAAAATCAAGAAAAAAGTAGTTGAACCTGTTTGGGAGTTTGAATAGAGGTTTAATACCTTGATAGGTCATTTGAGTTTTCATATCCCAGAAGAGAAGAAGAAGGAATGGTTCATTGCTACCCTCCTACCACACATCAGAGTCCCTCTGATGCAGCAGAAGATTGCTTCGCAGGCTGAGGTGTTGGAGATCGCCATGAAACTTGAATCGACTCCTATGGCAGAATCTAGCTCAGGTATGAGTCAAATACTGAGTCAGCTAACTATCTTATCACTGTAGGTCAAAGATATGAAAAAATACAAGGGAAAATAAAAGAGAGAAGACATCTGGTGCATTAGATGCAAATCAGAAGGCCATGACAAGGAGTATTGTCCCTTGTTTTATGAATATTTGGCTTCTAGAACTCTAAGCCCTTTGAATCAAGTTACTCTACCTTGGTGTGAGGTATGTAGAAATAGACATCGCCCTAAAGAATTCTATTACATGAAAAAGTATGTTCAGACACCTACGAACCTCTACTGCACATTCTGTAAATCTGTGGGTCATGATGAGAAGGACTGTAGAGATTACAACCTCTTGCATGAAATATCAAGGGATATCTACAAAATTCAAGGTGAAGTACAACAAGAAGGGAACACTACGCAGTATAACTCCCCAGGAAGAGGAAACTTCAACTCTCGTGGTGGATTTAGAGGAAGAGGAGGAGGAGGAGGCATGGGTCGAGGTAGAGGTCAGATCATTTGTTGTAACTGCGCATAGCCAGGTCACTTGGAAAGGAATTGTCAAAACCCTTGTACCACTTGTAGTTACTGCAACTCATTTGAACATGTCATAGAAGGTTTCCCTACGCTATTAGCCAAACTTTAGGAACGACGAGGAGGAAACCAACAAGTACAACTAATCACAGCACACCCTCGTGGAGAAGATCCCAAAGTCATTGTTATCACTAGAGGAGGCGCTGCTACATGAGAAGACAAGGTGACCCCAGGGAAGACTATAGAACAATCAAGAGTTAGAAAAGCTGCAGAGAAGACACAAGAGTTTGATTCAAAGAGAGAGAAACAGACATTTGAAGAGGCAAAAAAAGAGTTTATAAGAGATCAAGCTTCTTCATCAAAGGCACAACCAGAAGTGAGAGAATGTGGAATTCCCCTAGCCTTTGATCAGTATGCTTCACCTGGAGAAGGAAAAGAGGTAAGCAGACTCATGGAATTCTTATGCACTTGCATTAATTTGATAAAGGATGAGAGCATTGTACAAGAGCTACAAAACTTGTTCAGACAGTTTGAGCTAGGAAAGGTAGATCCTCTACTAAATAAAGTAGTACATCAATTATCCAAAAAGAGAAGGAAAAATAAGGAACTACACCTTAATGCTCAAATTGGAGAGTATGATCTAGATTATGTGGTCCTTGACTTAGGGTCGAAGGTTAATGCTATGACGAAGCAGACCTGGGAACTTATGGGAAAACCTAAATTGATCTATTCCCCCATCAGGCTTAGGATGGCCAATCAATAGGCTGTGAGCCCCTTCGAAATATTGGAACATGTCCATGTGGACATCGATGGGGTCAGAACATTTGTGGACTTCGATGTGATTGAGATAGTCAATGATAGCTATCCTTACCCAGGAATTGATTGGGCTTTCAACAATTATACTGTTGTTGAATTGAAGAAAAGAAGAATGAAATTTGAAGATGATGGCCTTAGGGTCATCGCACCTTTGGATCTTGATGAAGATCCCAGATACACAGAGCCCATCAGAGAGGAAGACCATGCATATATGTTGGAGAATATATACAAACTGACAACAAGACAACAAGATTACATTAATCCTACAACAGATGGGAATTTAAGCTGGTGAAGTGACAACGCATGTTCATCAGACTTAGAAGAAGCACTGGAGAACTGGTAGAACAAAATGTATGAAGTATCTACATGGAGATGTGCTAGACTGACCAAATAAGTTCATTGGATCGGCACAACAGTAAGTAATTTACCCACATTTGATGGTTTGAACCACTTAGAAACTTTCTTACTGGAATTTGAAGAAACTGTACCAGTACAACAAAAACTGTTGGCACTAGACAAGGCTTTGAAAGCTACTCCAACAAATGGTGGGGAACACATAAAAGGAACATCACGAACTAGATACAATGTCGCACTTTGATGACAATGCGATTTTCAGAACAAGTCTAAGGATGCGAAGTTAGGTACATAAGTCAAAGTTGTCCAAAAGACCATGTGCGAGATTGTGAGGAGGCCTAGAGATGCATTCCTCAAGAGCACTGGGTGTATAAATTCATCAATAATCTATACACAACGCCTATCAACTAGTATCTTGAAGTGGAACTGCACCTCACCACTGCAGATTGGCAAGGTATGAATCAGAATTTTGTAGCTACATTTTTATTTGAATGTCAACACCCTCTGGTAGATCAAGCTTTACATGTTGTAAGACAGAAAGTATTTGAGGAAACACCTAGCCTCCCCGTGGAGCAGGAAGAGGATGAATGGATTGCACCTCTGCAGAAATTGCAAGGATGTTACAATATCAATGTCGATGAAGACGATGATCCTAGGAATGTGAACATCGCAAAAACGGAAGGACAAAGAGACATAGAAGGACCAGGAGTCAAATTACCTTTTATAGGACAACCAATCAAAATCAAGAAAGTCAATATTGGAACAGAGCAAGCACCTAAGCTTGCTAATGTTGGAGATTACTGGGATGATGCCACTATTGATAAGATCACATAGTTACTGCACAAATATCAGGACTTGTTTCCAACCAAGTTCACTGATAAGAAGGGAATTAAAGGGCCCATGGAAGAGATGAAGATCCCCTTGAAACTAGATGCAAGGCCAATTAAACAAAGACCCTACAGATTGAACCCTAAATATAAGGAGAAAGTGAATATTGAATTAGATAGAATGCTGGAAGCAGGAATCGTAGAACCTGTTGAAGAATCAGAGTGGATTAGCCCTATGGTGGTTCAGGATAAGAAAAAAGGAGAGATCAGAATCTGTGTGGATCTCAAGAAGCTGAATGATGCATGTCTACACGATCCATTCCCTACACCATTTACTGATGAAGTGTTAGATAACGTGGGAGGACATGAAGTCTACTCTTTCACTGATGGATTTTCAGGATACCATCAGATCAAGATTGCCAAGGAAGATCGCCATAAGACCATGTTTGCAATAGAATGGGGATCCTACCAATACACAGTGATGCCTTTTGGATTGAAGAATGCACTAGCCATATTTTCTAGGGTGGTGTTCGAAGCATTCAAGGAGTTTTTACATAAATTTATGGAAACTTATTTTGATGATTGGACTTTTTTTAGCTTATTGAAACACCATATTGAATGCTTAAGACTAATGTTGGATAAGTGCAGGCAATGTCAGATTTCCCTAAACCTGAAGAAATGCATCTCATTTTCTCCCTTTGGAGTGTTGTTGGGCCATATTGTGTGTAAGCAAGGGTTATTGGTAGATCCATCTAAGATTGCCATTATTATCGATTTACCCCCCCCTAATTCAGTCAAATAGCTACGCACTGCGCTGGGACATACCGGGTACTACAAGAAATTCATTAAGGGCTATGCACAAATTACAACACCTATGGAGAAGCTGCTGAAGAAAGATTATCAGTTTCAATGGACAGAAGAATGTCAGCAGAGCTTCGACACACTGAAACGGAAAATGGTTACTGCACATATTCTGGTTTTTCCATATTGGAGAAAGGAATTTCATGTGCATGTCGATGCATCCTCTATTGCATTGGGAGTATTGTTAGCACAACCATGAGCAAGAGATATTGACCACCCGTTATCCTTTGCTAGCAGGAATCTTTCAACAGTTGAGATAAATTACACCACCACCGAGAGAGAAGGGTTAGCCATGGTGTATGCATTGTAGAAGTTTTGTCACTACTTGTTAGGAGGACACTTTAAGATGTTCACTGATCACTCCGCACTGAAATACCTAGTCAACAAGCTAGTGTTGGGGGGAAGGATATGAAAATGGATTCTGTTATTTCAGGAATATGATTTTGAAATTGTGGTAAACCCAGGAAGGATGAACAAGGGACCCGACCACTTGTCTAGGTTGGAACATGGAGAGGAACATACTAGTTTGGAGGATACACTGCCAGATGCACAGTTGCTGGCCATTAGAAAGGTTGATGATCACTTCGCTGAGATAGTTTAGGTCCTATCAGCAGAATAACACCTCGCGAATACATAGTCATTCAGAAGTAAAAATTGGTAGTGCGCGCTGCAGATTTTTCTCTTATAGCTAGACAACTATATAAGATGGGACCTGATGAGATCCTGAGAAGATGTTTCATGGAGGCAGAACGATCACTAATTTTATCATAATCTCATGAAGGCATCGTAGGAGGACACTATGCAGGAAACGCAACAATGCAGAAGGTTCTTAGAGCTGACCTCTGGTGGCCCACTTTACACAGAGATGCTAAAGAAGACTACAGAGCATGTGATGTATGCCAAAGAGTTGGGAAACCTTTCAGAAGAGATGAAATGTCATTAGCACCCCAGATAACCCTACAAGCATTTGAGAAATGGGCAATCGAATTCATGGGACCTATAAATCCACTAGGGAAGCGCACAGGAGCCCGATACATCATCATTGCGACAGAATATTTGACGAGATGGGCAAAAGTAAGAGCAGTTAAGGACTGTAGTGCAACTACAACTGCGCATTTCATATTTGATGATATCATAACTAGGTTTGGATGCCTAAAGATCCTCATGAGTGAACAAGGTACACATTTTATTAATAAAACTATTGAAGCCTTGACTTAGGAATTTGAAGTTCACCATCAGAAGATCACTCCTTACCACCCACAAGTGAATGGGATGGTCGAAGATTTCAACAAGATCTTGGAGACAACGCTGACAAAGATTTGTAGTGTAAACATATATGACTGGGATTTGAGAGTACCAACAGTCTTATGGGCCTATAGAACTACTTGTAAGAAGTTGTCAATGCGGACCCCCTTTAAGTTGGTTTATGGCCTAGAAGCAGTTGTACCCATGGAATATTTAGTTCCTAGCTTAAAAATTGTAGCCTTTACATATATGGATGACACTGGCGTTGTTCAAGAGAGGCTCGCACAGTTGGTCGAACTAGAAGAAGACATATTTATTGCTAGATTCCATCAACAGGTTCAGAAGGAACGAGAAAATGCCTACCATGACAGGGATATCAAGAATAAAGAATTTAAGCAAGGAGATTTGGTATTGGTATATGATAGCAAGTTCATGAATCATATAGGGAAGTTTAGAACACATTGGGTGGGGCCATAGGAGGTTTCCTATGTTACATAAGGAGGAGGTGCGCAACTAAAGACTTTGAATGGGGAATGGAATGAAGGATTGGTGAATGGGAGCCGGTTGAAATTGTACTATGAGAACCAACTTCCTCGCAGCTCTGGGTAAAAATAGAAGGAGAAGGGTTTAGATACCAGGTGCATTTGAGACTAGGTACTAGACACAAGAAAGACAATCTGCACACAGGGTGGAGGAACAAAGAAGGAATTCGAGATACAACAGAAGATCCAAATCAGAGTGCCTCGAGACGAGTCACAGGTGAGTGTTGGGGGCCTGTTGGCCCTTGGTTATGGAAGAAAGCGAATGTTATGGAAGAAAAGGTGAAATGTGAACTGTGCGGAAGGAAGGTTGACTGAGATCAGGTCAAAGTGGTTAAAGAAGAAGAAAATATGGAGAAAAGTCTGAGAGAGAAGGTCATTGGACGAGGAGATCGAGGAAGATAGATCAACAAGGAATATGGATCATGGACAACTCAACAAGCAGAAAAATCCACCTGTAGATGCTTTGGAGCACCTCGCATGAAAGAAGGAAAGACAGGTTGGCGAAGCCCTGAAAACGTGGGTCAAATTGACCTAGGGTTTTGGTATCTAGGGTTTTGACACCTAGGCTTAGGCCTAAGGCTGTCGGTAAGATATTGTAATGTATAAATAAAGGTCAAGAGGACCTGGGATGGGTTAGAGAGACAAGGAGAGATTATGTATGAGGATTTATTATTGTTGTTACTGAGAGAGAAGTCTATGTTGTAAGATCTTTAGCTGGGTGCGAAGATCATCCTGCAGCTGGGTGCACAGGGAAGGGAGATAGAGAGAAGAGAGAAAGAGAGAGATCTACAAGCTAAGAGCGTAGATAGAATTGTGAGCTTTCACCTAATATATTATAAAGCACAGTTCTATGGATGTAGCCCTAGGGAGAGGGTGAACCACGTATATCCTATTGTTGTGTGTGATTGATGTTGTGTTCTTTACTCTGTTACTCTGATGATGCATTAGTATGTTAGATNGATTGCATTGATTGTTGAATTCAAGAAACCCAAGTTGGAATCGCAGTGCATCACAGAGTTGAAAAAAATCAAGCAAAAAGTAGTTGAACCTGTTTGGGAGTTTGAATAGAGGTTTAATACCTTGATAGGTCATTTGAGTTTTCATATCCCAGAAGAGCAGAAGAAGGAATGGTTCATTGCTACCCTCCTACCACACATCAGAGTCCCTCTGATGCAGTAGAAGATTGCTTCGCAGGCTGATGCGTTGGAGATCGCCATGAAACTTGAATCGACTCCTATGGCAGAATCTAGCTCAGGTATGAGTCAAATATTGAGTCAACTAACTATCTTATCACTGCAGGTCAAAGATATGAAAAAATACAAGGGAAAATAAAAGAGAGAAGACATCTGGTGCATTAGATGCAAATAAGAAGGCCATGACAAGGAGTATTGTCCCTTGTTTTATGAATATTTGGCTTCTAGAACTCTAAGCCCTTTGAATCAAGTTACTCTACCTTGGTGTGAGGTATGTAGAAATAGACATCGCCCTAAAGAATTCTATTACATGAAAAAGTATGTTCAGACACCTACGAACCTCTACTGCACATTCTGTAAATCTGTGGGTCATGATGAGAAGGACTGTAGAGATTACAACCTCTTGCATGAAATATCAAGGGATATCTACAAAATTCAAGGTGAAGTACAACAAGAAGGGAACACTACGCAGTATAACTCCCCAGGAAGAGGAAACTTCAACTCTCGTGGTGGATTTAGAGGAAGAGGAGGAGGAGGAGGCATGGGTCGAGGTAGAGGTCAGATCATTTGTTGTAACTGCGCATAGCCAGGTCACTTGGAAAGGAATTGTCAAAACCCTTGTACCACTTGTAGTTACTGCAACTCATTTGAACATGTCATAGAAGGTTTCCCTACGCTATTAGCCAAACTTTAGGAACGACGAGGAGGAAACCAACAAGTACAACTAATCACAGCACACCCTCGTGGAGAAGATCCCAAAGTCATTGTTATCACTAGAGGAGGCGCTGCTACATGAGAAGACAAGGTGACCCCAGGGAAGACTATAGAACAATCAAGAGTTAGAAAAGCTGCAGAGAAGACACAAGAGTTTGATTCAAAGAGAGAGAAACAGACATTTGAAGAGGCAAAAAAAGAGTTTATAAGAGATCAAGCTTCTTCATCAAAGGCACAACCAGAAGTGAGAGAATGTGGAATTCCCCTAGCCTTTGATCAGTATGCTTCACCTGGAGAAGGAAAAGAGGTAAGCAGACTCATGGAATTCTTATGCACTTGCATTAATTTGATAAAGGATGAGAGCATTGTACAAGAGCTACAAAACTTGTTCAGACAGTTTGAGCTAGGAAAGGTAGATCCTCTACTAAATAAAGTAGTACATCAATTATCCAAAAAGAGAAGGAAAAATAAGGAACTACACCTTAATGCTCAAATTGGAGAGTATGATCTAGATTATGTGGTCCTTGACTTAGGGTCGAAGGTTAATGCTATGACGAAGCAGACCTGGGAACTTATGGGAAAACCTAAATTGATCTATTCCCCCATCAGGCTTAGGATGGCCAATCAATAGGCTGTGAGCCCCTTCGAAATATTGGAACATGTCCATGTGGACATCGATGGGGTCAGAACATTTGTGGACTTCGATGTGATTGAGATAGTCAATGATAGCTATCCTTACCCAGGAATTGATTGGGCTTTCAACAATTATACTGTTGTTGAATTGAAGAAAAGAAGAATGAAATTTGAAGATGATGGCCTTAGGGTCATCGCACCTTTGGATCTTGATGAAGATCCCAGATACACAGAGCCCATCAGAGAGGAAGACCATGCATATATGTTGGAGAATATATACAAACTGACAACAAGACAACAAGATTACATTAATCCTACAACAGATGGGAATTTAAGCTGGTGAAGTGACAACGCATGTTCATCAGACTTAGAAGAAGCACTGGAGAACTGGTAGAACAAAATGTATGAAGTATCTACATGGAGATGTGCTAGACTGACCAAATAAGTTCATTGGATCGGCACAACAGTAAGTAATTTACCCACATTTGATGGTTTGAACCACTTAGAAACTTTCTTACTGGAATTTGAAGAAACTGTACCAGTACAACAAAAACTGTTGGCACTAGACAAGGCTTTGAAAGCTACTCCAACAAATGGTGGGGAACACATAAAAGGAACATCACGAACTAGATACAATGTCGCACTTTGATGACAATGCGATTTTCAGAACAAGTCTAAGGATGCGAAGTTAGGTACATAAGTCAAAGTTGTCCAAAAGACCATGTGCGAGATTGTGAGGAGGCCTAGAGATGCATTCCTCAAGAGCACTGGGTGTATAAATTCATCAATAATCTATACACAACGCCTATCAACTAGTATCTTGAAGTGGAACTGCACCTCACCACTGCAGATTGGCAAGGTATGAATCAGAATTTTGTAGCTACATTTTTATTTGAATGTCAACACCCTCTGGTAGATCAAGCTTTACATGTTGTAAGACAGAAAGTATTTGAGGAAACACCTAGCCTCCCCGTGGAGCAGGAAGAGGATGAATGGATTGCACCTCTGCAGAAATTGCAAGGATGTTACAATATCAATGTCGATGAAGACGATGATCCTAGGAATGTGAACATCGCAAAAACGGAAGGACAAAGAGACATAGAAGGACCAGGAGTCAAATTACCTTTTATAGGACAACCAATCAAAATCAAGAAAGTCAATATTGGAACAGAGCAAGCACCTAAGCTTGCTAATGTTGGAGATTACTGGGATGATGCCACTATTGATAAGATCACATAGTTACTGCACAAATATCAGGACTTGTTTCCAACCAAGTTCACTGATAAGAAGGGAATTAAAGGGCCCATGGAAGAGATGAAGATCCCCTTGAAACTAGATGCAAGGCCAATTAAACAAAGACCCTACAGATTGAACCCTAAATATAAGGAGAAAGTGAATATTGAATTAGATAGAATGCTGGAAGCAGGAATCGTAGAACCTGTTGAAGAATCAGAGTGGATTAGCCCTATGGTGGTTCAGGATAAGAAAAAAGGAGAGATCAGAATCTGTGTGGATCTCAAGAAGCTGAATGATGCATGTCTACACGATCCATTCCCTACACCATTTACTGATGAAGTGTTAGATAACGTGGGAGGACATGAAGTCTACTCTTTCACTGATGGATTTTCAGGATACCATCAGATCAAGATTGCCAAGGAAGATCGCCATAAGACCATGTTTGCAATAGAATGGGGATCCTACCAATACACAGTGATGCCTTTTGGATTGAAGAATGCACTAGCCATATTTTCTAGGGTGGTGTTCGAAGCATTCAAGGAGTTTTTACATAAATTTATGGAAACTTATTTTGATGATTGGACTTTTTTTAGCTTATTGAAACACCATATTGAATGCTTAAGACTAATGTTGGATAAGTGCAGGCAATGTCAGATTTCCCTAAACCTGAAGAAATGCATCTCATTTTCTCCCTTTGGAGTGTTGTTGGGCCATATTGTGTGTAAGCAAGGGTTATTGGTAGATCCATCTAAGATTGCCATTATTATCGATTTACCCCCCCCTAATTCAGTCAAATAGCTACGCACTGCGCTGGGACATACCGGGTACTACAAGAAATTCATTAAGGGCTATGCACAAATTACAACACCTATGGAGAAGCTGCTGAAGAAAGATTATCAGTTTCAATGGACAGAAGAATGTCAGCAGAGCTTCGACACACTGAAACGGAAAATGGTTACTGCACATATTCTGGTTTTTCCATATTGGAGAAAGGAATTTCATGTGCATGTCGATGCATCCTCTATTGCATTGGGAGTATTGTTAGCACAACCATGAGCAAGAGATATTGACCACCCGTTATCCTTTGCTAGCAGGAATCTTTCAACAGTTGAGATAAATTACACCACCACCGAGAGAGAAGGGTTAGCCATGGTGTATGCATTGTAGAAGTTTTGTCACTACTTGTTAGGAGGACACTTTAAGATGTTCACTGATCACTCCGCACTGAAATACCTAGTCAACAAGCTAGTGTTGGGGGGAAGGATATGAAAATGGATTCTGTTATTTCAGGAATATGATTTTGAAATTGTGGTAAACCCAGGAAGGATGAACAAGGGACCCGACCACTTGTCTAGGTTGGAACATGGAGAGGAACATACTAGTTTGGAGGATACACTGCCAGATGCACAGTTGCTGGCCATTAGAAAGGTTGATGATCACTTCGCTGAGATAGTTTAGGTCCTATCAGCAGAATAACACCTCGCGAATACATAGTCATTCAGAAGTAAAAATTGGTAGTGCGCGCTGCAGATTTTTCTCTTATAGCTAGACAACTATATAAGATGGGACCTGATGAGATCCTGAGAAGATGTTTCATGGAGGCAGAACGATCACTAATTTTATCATAATCTCATGAAGGCATCGTAGGAGGACACTATGCAGGAAACGCAACAATGCAGAAGGTTCTTAGAGCTGACCTCTGGTGGCCCACTTTACACAGAGATGCTAAAGAAGACTACAGAGCATGTGATGTATGCCAAAGAGTTGGGAAACCTTTCAGAAGAGATGAAATGTCATTAGCACCCCAGATAACCCTACAAGCATTTGAGAAATGGGCAATCGAATTCATGGGACCTATAAATCCACTAGGGAAGCGCACAGGAGCCCGATACATCATCATTGCGACAGAATATTTGACGAGATGGGCAAAAGTAAGAGCAGTTAAGGACTGTAGTGCAACTACAACTGCGCATTTCATATTTGATGATATCATAACTAGGTTTGGATGCCTAAAGATCCTCATGAGTGAACAAGGTACACATTTTATTAATAAAACTATTGAAGCCTTGACTTAGGAATTTGAAGTTCACCATCAGAAGATCACTCCTTACCACCCACAAGTGAATGGGATGGTCGAAGATTTCAACAAGATCTTGGAGACAACGCTGACAAAGATTTGTAGTGTAAACATATATGACTGGGATTTGAGAGTACCAACAGTCTTATGGGCCTATAGAACTACTTGTAAGAAGTTGTCAATGCGGACCCCCTTTAAGTTGGTTTATGGCCTAGAAGCAGTTGTACCCATGGAATATTTAGTTCCTAGCTTAAAAATTGTAGCCTTTACATATATGGATGACACTGGCGTTGTTCAAGAGAGGCTCGCACAGTTGGTCGAACTAGAAGAAGACATATTTATTGCTAGATTCCATCAACAGGTTCAGAAGGAACGAGAAAATGCCTACCATGACAGGGATATCAAGAATAAAGAATTTAAGCAAGGAGATTTGGTATTGGTATATGATAGCAAGTTCATGAATCATATAGGGAAGTTTAGAACACATTGGGTGGGGCCATAGGAGGTTTCCTATGTTACATAAGGAGGAGGTGCGCAACTAAAGACTTTGAATGGGGAATGGAATGAAGGATTGGTGAATGGGAGCCGGTTGAAATTGTACTATGAGAACCAACTTCCTCGCAGCTCTGGGTAAAAATAGAAGGAGAAGGGTTTAGATACCAGGTGCATTTGAGACTAGGTACTAGACACAAGAAAGACAATCTGCACACAGGGTGGAGGAACAAAGAAGGAATTCGAGATACAACAGAAGATCCAAATCAGAGTGCCTCGAGACGAGTCACAGGTGAGTGTTGGGGGCCTGTTGGCCCTTGGTTATGGAAGAAAGCGAATGTTATGGAAGAAAAGGTGAAATGTGAACTGTGCGGAAGGAAGGTTGACTGAGATCAGGTCAAAGTGGTTAAAGAAGAAGAAAATATGGAGAAAAGTCTGAGAGAGAAGGTCATTGGACGAGGAGATCGAGGAAGATAGATCAACAAGGAATATGGATCATGGACAACTCAACAAGCAGAAAAATCCACCTGTAGATGCTTTGGAGCACCTCGCATGAAAGAAGGAAAGACAGGTTGGCGAAGCCCTGAAAACGTGGGTCAAATTGACCTAGGGTTTTGGTATCTAGGGTTTTGACACCTAGGCTTAGGCCTAAGGCTGTCGGTAAGATATTGTAATGTATAAATAAAGGTCAAGAGGACCTGGGATGGGTTAGAGAGACAAGGAGAGATTATGTATGAGGATTTATTATTGTTGTTACTGAGAGAGAAGTCTATGTTGTAAGATCTTTAGCTGGGTGCGAAGATCATCCTGCAGCTGGGTGCACAGGGAAGGGAGATAGAGAGAAGAGAGAAAGAGAGAGATCTACAAGCTAAGAGCGTAGATAGAATTGTGAGCTTTCACCTAATATATTATAAAGCACAGTTCTATGGATGTAGCCCTAGGGAGAGGGTGAACCACGTATATCCTATTGTTGTGTGTGATTGATGTTGTGTTCTTTACTCTGTTACTCTGATGATGCATTAGTATGTTAGATCTGATATATAACTATGTGAAGTAGGTGTATGCTTGGAAAGAATAATCTGATCTCTGTGTGTGGCTGCCTTGATTCCAGTTGCATTCCCTCTGGTTGTAGACACCTGTGTCCTGCAACCCCCTATTGCTACTTCGGGTGAGAATGCATCTGCTTCATAGGTTTTGTCAAAAGGGACAATAGTTAGGGATTGTTGGTGCGTTATTAGACATGAACCTTGGGTATGCCCCTATGCCAACAATGATACTTCTATATTGGTCTACAAGATCATGTGAGTCATGCCCATGTCATGTGAGATGGATGGATGTGTTTGAGACCATTACATAAATAATATCTTAGTTAATACCTCCCTAGCTAAGAGGGAGTGTTGATGTTTTGGTAGCTATGGGAGGTATTAACCTCCAAGTGTAACCTTTATACTTAGAATAGAATATTCTAGGAGTAAGAGAACCCTTAAACAGATGTATGAAAACCCTAGAAGAGAAATCGTCTCAAGGAGAATATTATTAAAGTATTCAAAGGCTCTAGAAAGAGAAGTCAACCCCAGTCACTTGGACAGGATAATATAAATAGGGAGGAACCTATCTCATTTGGACACACACACACACACACACAAACACACAACAGATAGTGCGCAAGTCTAAAGAGAAACAACTGTAGCAACTCATGCACAAGTCTAAGGAGCAGTAATTGTAGTAGAAGAGGGCGCAAGTCTGGATAGAGTAGTGCAATAGTTGTTGTGGATTATTCTAAGTCTTTCTTGTATCTCTCTTGTGTGCTTCTCTTGGTAAAGGTACACTTCTTTTAGTAGAGTTGCATTCTCTTGCTATTGTGCTATTGTTGTAGCAGTGATATTTCCGGTTAGGGTTTATCTTTTGGTTCTAGTATGCACTTGCCAAAATCATTTTATCTAAGAAAAGGTTATTGTGCTTGGGGGTGGCATAGTGAATGCTTATGGTTGGGTGACAATGATGTGACATTGTCTATGGTTAAATGAGCATACCAAAATATTAACAAAGGATTCTCAATTCTTTGGAAAACATCGCAATTCTTAGAAAATTCCTTAGCATCCTTATGAAGGCTAGGCCAACACAATCTTGCATGCAAAATCTTCTGAGATGTTTCTTTTCCTGCGTAGTGACCTCCTGCAACCCCTTCACGTGCCTCTGAAAATATCATATGTAATTCATGTTCTAATACACATCATTTCAAAATACCATATGTGTCTAACTTGTACAAATTTCCTATTGTTAGCTAATAGTTTGTTGCCTTCATTATTGATTGCTTCTTCTATGCAACTGTAAAATATGGTGGGGCTACTCCTGTACTCAAGAACTGAAATATGTTTGAAAAATATTCATCAAACATTTGTACCATAAATAAGCGCGTGTTTGGTAAACTGTCATCCAAGTTGCTTGCATCTTCTTTGCATAGTAAGCATGACAGATGATCAAGTCTTGAGTTAAACTTTCTTGGCTTCACAATCACTTCAAAGTCATACTCATAGAATAGTAACAACCATATGCATATTCCCCCCCTTAAAATTGGCTTATTGATCAAGTATCTAAGTGCAAAATGATTTGCATACATCTTAAAGTGAGAACCCAACAAATAATGTTTGAACTTTTGTAGTGTATATATCATGGTGAATCCCTCTATGCTTTGTAGTAGTATAGTTTTGTTCTGTAGTTGAAAACTTCATGCTAGAAAATAAAATCAAATGGTCTAAATATCCTTCTCTAGGTTGTCCCAGACTGCGCCTAATGCTACATATGATGCATCCACATGAACGTGGAACTGCTTCTTCCAATTTGGGAATATCAAAATCGGTGCAGTAACCAACTTCTTCTTCAAAGTATCCAAACTCTTCTGACATTCTTCATTCCACTGAAATTTCACCTCTTCCTTCAACAACTTTTCCAAGGGAGTTGTATTCTGTGCATACCCCCTAATGAACTTCATGTAATATCTTGTATGACCCAACGTTGCTCGTAACTATCGCACTAAAGTAGATGGTGGCAAATCAACAATTATAACAATCTTCGCAGGATCCAGCAACAATCATTGCTTACACACTACATGGCCCAATAAGATACCAAATGGGGTGAATAAAATGCACTTCTTCAAATTCAAATATATTTGAAACTTCCTACACCTATCCAACATCAAACATAGAGTTTCCACATGGTTTTTCAACAAACTAAATACTGTCCAATCATCTAAGTATACTTCCAACAAATTATGAATAAACTCTTTAAATGCTGCTAAAACCACTCTAGAGAATATTGTTGGTGCATTCTTCAATCCAAACGACATAACTGTGTATTGATAACATCCCCATTCTCTCTCAAGTGTGGTCTTATGTCTATCTTCCTACACAATCTTTATCTGGTGATACCCTAAAAATCCATGAGTGAGTGAACAAGCTTCTTGTCCTCCTACATTTTCCAATACTTCATCTGTAAACAGAGTCAGGAATGGATCATGTAAGCAAGCATCATTCAATTTCTTCAGATCTACTCAAATTTTGATTCCTCATGTCTTCTTATTCTAAACTACCATCAGACTAATACATTTTGATTTTGCGACAGGTTCAATAATCCATGCTTCTATCATCCTGTCTATCTCTACTTTTACCTTCTTCTTGTACACCAGATTCAATTTGTATGGTATCTACTTCACTGGCTTAGCATCTAGCTTCAAAGGGATCTTCATCTCTCCTAGCTCTCCAACAATCTCTTTCATATATGAAAACGTAGTTGGAATAGGTCTTGGTACTCGTGTAGTAAACCAACTATCTTCTCAATAGTTTTTTCATTCCAATAGTCTCCTATGTTCGCAAATTTGGGTTTATCCTCTGTACCATTTCTTACTTTACGCATTCTTAGAGGCTTTGCATACATAATTGATTCAAGCTTTGGACCTTCTACTGCACGCTCTCCTTCAGTTTTTGGTATTTGAAATTTTATTGGATCTTCATCCTCCTGGTCCTCTCCAACGACATTATAACATTCTAAAACTTATCTAACTGTCGTAGAATATATATGCACACTACATATGGGTACTAGTTCTATCGAGTCTTCTCATGTGAAAATATTTTCATTAATCACCTGTAGGGTTGTATCTACTGAAGGGGTCTCATCTTCAAAACTGAATGTAACCTTGAAATTACGAATCAATTATTCCCAATCCTTTGTCTCTCTACGCACTTCCAGTTCTAAATACCAATTCTTCAGGATCGTGTCCAAGGTGTGTACAAATAGGTGCGTGCATTCTTTCTCTGGTAATTTACCCCATGTTGTAATCCACTGTGTAACATGCTCCGAAGGACAACTCAACCATGTATACTTCTGCACAACATATTCTTTTCCTACTCCAAATCTAACCTGTAATAACCTTCTGCATTGTTGCCAATCCTCAATTATGTCCTTATGCGCAACCCACCATCTCCCAGAAGTCCCTTTCAATGCGACATCTAAAGATAACAATGTTTTTTGATATGGTATATGCAATTTGAATACCTTTTTAAAAGATTCTATGTCTGTTAGTCCATCATACTTGGGTGGATCACATACCTCAGTTCCAATTCATCATAACACAAGGGTAATGTGAGCACATCTCCTTGTCGGTACTTCATGCAATCTCTATTCCAATTCTCTAATGATTCTTCTAAGTTCGACGCGTAGGAACTAATACTTCACCAACTTAGTGCATCGTCACTTGTAGGAATCACATGATCATCCATCCATGCAGTCAAATTATAAAGGTTATCAAGATATTTTCCCTTTGTCGGTTCCACAAATATTCTTCCCTTTGTGGGATCCAATGGCGTTGTAACTTTCCAATCTCCTTCTTCAAAGATCATCGGTCTCTTCTTCATATCTATCAGGGTCTAGTTATCAAAAGCCCAATCGATTCCTAAAAATGATGGATAAGGTTTGTTTTCATATACTATCTCAATCACTAGAAAGTCATCTATATTGTGTACTCCATCAATGTTAACATTCACCCCTAGCAACCTTCCAATCAGAGAAATCTTATGTTGATTGGTTAATCTTAACTTAATAGGTGACCAAATTAGCTTTTATTTGCCATTGTTTCCTAGGTATGCTTCAGAATGACATTCACATCATATCCTAGGTCTAAAATGATATTATCGATGTTGTATTATCCTATCTGTGCACTTAGTCGGAACCCCCTATTCATCCTTCTCTTTCGATGTACTTGGTTAACTGTTTGTTGCACAATAACTTCTTCTCTATCTTGCACACAATGATAAATCATCCCTCGCAGTATGCTTAATGCAGTCTTATCCTTCATGATCTCTAAACAACTTTTCAGGAAACTTTTCAAAGTTCTTACCTTCTCAAATTGCCTTTCTGTATCTGTGTGATCATAGACTGGAGGCATGTTATATACCGACGGTCTGTTATACAAAGGTGGTGCGATCAAAGTCGTTGCTATCCATTTTGCTCCTATCACTTCTTTTCTTGCTTTCTTGTAGGTATCTTTCTCTTTTGTAGGATCAAACAATGACATGGGTTCTATTTCTTTCCTAACCCACTGGTGGATCTTATTTCCTTGATTCGTCACATCAACTCTGGTTCTTGTTCCTCCACAGGTAATTGTTGCTACATTGGGTTGTTTTCCGTGCACCTTCATTGGTATCATTTGTACATTCAGGTTCCTCTTTTATTGCCACTTTGTGATCAATTATGGACAGTCTTCCGTCCAATGGTCCAATTGTCTATAATAAGTACATGTTGTGCAAGGATTTGGATAGTGTCACACCAAGTGCCTAGGATGATTACAATTATAACATATAATCATGCCTCTTCCTCTGCTAAATCCTCCTCTCTCATGACCTATGAATCCTCCCCATCCTCCTTGATTATACTCTCTCAGTGTATTGTACTGCGATACTCCTCCTTCTATTCCTTCTTCCATTTGGACTTGGTATGCATTTGCAATGCGCTCTCTCATCAAATCTAGTGCACGACACTCCTTTTAATCATGTCCGATAGACTTACAAAAGTTACAAAATAGGTTTCTTGCAGTACTTTGATACTTCTGCATCAACAGGAAAGAAATAGGGTGATGAACCATCGTTTAACATATCTCACACCATAATCCTAAAGGATTCAGGGCTCCTGTAGCCAAATACTCCTTAAAAGTTGGAAACTCATTCTTATAATGACCTTTTGTTCTACATGCAACACACTAGACTTCCTCGCACTTTTATTTTCCTTTCACAAGTTCCTGAAACTAAATAGTCAGTGCTACTAACTGTGACTGAACTTGAGCCATCCCTGCACCATTTTCTCCTACAGGGGATGCTTCCAATTTCATATAAATTTCTAAGGCTTTTGACTACAACACAATCTTCTGTTGTGTCAAAGGGAAATGTATATGCGACAACAATCCTGCAATAAACCACTCCCTATGTTGTTCATCTGGAATCTAGAAATTCAGCCAATCCTTCAGTATCTTAAATCTTTGATCATAATCCCACACTGATTCATTCACTATCTGCTTGATCTCCTTCATCTCCGTAATGCACTGTGACTCAGACTTAGGTTTCTTGAACTCTTTCAATATAGCTTGTCTTACATATGCCAATGTTCTAGTTTGTCATGCAAGTGTAGTAGTATGATATTTCATGTACCATAGTATTTTGCAGTCTCTGAATGTCATTGCCAACTGTGCAATCTTCACATCATCACTTGGATGTTCTTCACAGTCCATATTTTTTCACAAATGAACTAATGTTATTTTGGGTATTCTTAACCTACCCCGTGAAAGACAAACATTCTTAAAGTGGGATCTAATACCGTCATCATATTCTGCACGATATTCCTCCTTGGTGATACTACCTGAAGCTAGGCTATTGTACTACTTCCACTGTTCTGACTGCTATATTTACTTCCCTTACTAACTACAATCGACAAAGTTTCTTAGGACCTTGGAGATGCACAAGGGGTCGTGGGTTCGACACAAAGTCTGGCCTGAGTGGGATCTTCATCTACTGGAATGAGTTGACCTTCTATGCATAGTATGATCTGGATTATTATGCCAATGTCTCTCTCTTAAAACTCATTGTGTTGCTACTCTCTATCAGCCACAATCCTATTCATAATCGACCTAAATCTTTTACCACTATGCAATACTCCAATCTCTTCGTCTGTTGTAGACTCTTATTCTCTCAACATCATCAACCCATTTGTTCCTCATTCATTCTTCCTGCAACACTTAGACCATTCCCTAGTTAGATGATGTAGGAGCATCGCTCCACCTCGGCAAATGCACCCGCACACCAACACGCAGACACACAATGGAGAAAGGGAGAGGCGTCGACCCTCCCATTTTTAAATTTAAAATAATCCTATACGGAATATCGTGCTGTAAGGCTGATAAATGCCAGGCCATACCTTTGTACAGGTAGTGGATAGGGTTGCCTTAAATGGTTATCTGTAGTGTGTCCAGATCGTAGTCAAGTCTGGACATCCATTTATGTAATATAGTCATAGAAGTATGGTGTCGTAACTAGGATAGCAATGGCACTAAGGTGATGAAGAGGATAAGCTCGGGGATCACTCTTTTGTAATTGAGAGGCCTTAAGAGGTCTTAGAAGTTATGAGAGAGAGAGCTTGAGAGAACTAGGACTCTGTTATAGTCCAGTTTTTGTAAACCTCTGTATAGATACACAGATATAATAAAAAAACAGTTTTTCCTGCATATTGTTGTTCATGTATTCCGTATTTCATGAATGAATGTTGTAGATGTATGATAGGGTTTAATTTATAGTATAAAGATAGATTTCTTTCATCTTCATTGATTTCTATTATATCATTCTGGGTTCTTTAGGTTGTGCAAGGAGTGCACAACAAAATGTTAGAAGTTCTGTATCCAGCGCAAGGAGTGTGCATCTGAATCTCTGTGTTGAGTTCAGAGGAGAACGTGCCAGCAGGGCACACCAAGATAGATTGCAGACTCAAGAGAGTCTCAAGGTTACTAAACACCTTGGAGGTAAGACTGTGTAGAGAAGGCACATAGAAACAGAACTAGTGAAGGTTTTGTAGAGCTCTGCCAAGAAAGCATCGAGCGAGTGCAAGGAGTGCACCAAGAAGAACTCTATTTTGAGTTCTGTAAGAGGAGAAGTGTCGGAGGAGAAAGACACTTACAGTGTTGTTGAATACTCTAGAGGAAGACCTGTGCAAGGTGTGAACCAGGCCAACACTTGGACGAAGTGTTGAAAGGAAGCCATATGAAGGCTAGTCAGAGCGCAAGGAGTGCGCATAGAGAGAACTTGTTTTAAGTTCCAAATTTGAGCACAGAGTGTGCCATGAGGAGCATGAGAAGTCTTCTAAGGATGAAGAAGGGTCGAGTCCCTTAGAGATTGAACAAACTGAAAGCTCAGGGGAGATAGCATGAGGAATGCGTANAGAAGGCCATGACAAGGAGTATTGTCCCTTGTTTTATGAATATTTGGCTTCTAGAACTCTAAGCCCTTTGAATCAAGTTACTCTACCTTGGTGTGAGGTATGTAGAAATAGACATCGCCCTAAAGAATTCTATTACATGAAAAAGTATGTTCAGACACCTACGAACCTCTACTGCACATTCTGTAAATCTGTGGGTCATGATGAGAAGGACTGTAGAGATTACAACCTCTTGCATGAAATATCAAGGGATATCTACAAAATTCAAGGTGAAGTACAACAAGAAGGGAACACTACGCAGTATAACTCCCCAGGAAGAGGAAACTTCAACTCTCGTGGTGGATTTAGAGGAAGAGGAGGAGGAGGAGGCATGGGTCGAGGTAGAGGTCAGATCATTTGTTGTAACTGCGCATAGCCAGGTCACTTGGAAAGGAATTGTCAAAACCCTTGTACCACTTGTAGTTACTGCAACTCATTTGAACATGTCATAGAAGGTTTCCCTACGCTATTAGCCAAACTTTAGGAACGACGAGGAGGAAACCAACAAGTACAACTAATCACAGCACACCCTCGTGGAGAAGATCCCAAAGTCATTGTTATCACTAGAGGAGGCGCTGCTACATGAGAAGACAAGGTGACCCCAGGGAAGACTATAGAACAATCAAGAGTTAGAAAAGCTGCAGAGAAGACACAAGAGTTTGATTCAAAGAGAGAGAAACAGACATTTGAAGAGGCAAAAAAAGAGTTTATAAGAGATCAAGCTTCTTCATCAAAGGCACAACCAGAAGTGAGAGAATGTGGAATTCCCCTAGCCTTTGATCAGTATGCTTCACCTGGAGAAGGAAAAGAGGTAAGCAGACTCATGGAATTCTTATGCACTTGCATTAATTTGATAAAGGATGAGAGCATTGTACAAGAGCTACAAAACTTGTTCAGACAGTTTGAGCTAGGAAAGGTAGATCCTCTACTAAATAAAGTAGTACATCAATTATCCAAAAAGAGAAGGAAAAATAAGGAACTACACCTTAATGCTCAAATTGGAGAGTATGATCTAGATTATGTGGTCCTTGACTTAGGGTCGAAGGTTAATGCTATGACGAAGCAGACCTGGGAACTTATGGGAAAACCTAAATTGATCTATTCCCCCATCAGGCTTAGGATGGCCAATCAATAGGCTGTGAGCCCCTTCGAAATATTGGAACATGTCCATGTGGACATCGATGGGGTCAGAACATTTGTGGACTTCGATGTGATTGAGATAGTCAATGATAGCTATCCTTACCCAGGAATTGATTGGGCTTTCAACAATTATACTGTTGTTGAATTGAAGAAAAGAAGAATGAAATTTGAAGATGATGGCCTTAGGGTCATCGCACCTTTGGATCTTGATGAAGATCCCAGATACACAGAGCCCATCAGAGAGGAAGACCATGCATATATGTTGGAGAATATATACAAACTGACAACAAGACAACAAGATTACATTAATCCTACAACAGATGGGAATTTAAGCTGGTGAAGTGACAACGCATGTTCATCAGACTTAGAAGAAGCACTGGAGAACTGGTAGAACAAAATGTATGAAGTATCTACATGGAGATGTGCTAGACTGACCAAATAAGTTCATTGGATCGGCACAACAGTAAGTAATTTACCCACATTTGATGGTTTGAACCACTTAGAAACTTTCTTACTGGAATTTGAAGAAACTGTACCAGTACAACAAAAACTGTTGGCACTAGACAAGGCTTTGAAAGCTACTCCAACAAATGGTGGGGAACACATAAAAGGAACATCACGAACTAGATACAATGTCGCACTTTGATGACAATGCGATTTTCAGAACAAGTCTAAGGATGCGAAGTTAGGTACATAAGTCAAAGTTGTCCAAAAGACCATGTGCGAGATTGTGAGGAGGCCTAGAGATGCATTCCTCAAGAGCACTGGGTGTATAAATTCATCAATAATCTATACACAACGCCTATCAACTAGTATCTTGAAGTGGAACTGCACCTCACCACTGCAGATTGGCAAGGTATGAATCAGAATTTTGTAGCTACATTTTTATTTGAATGTCAACACCCTCTGGTAGATCAAGCTTTACATGTTGTAAGACAGAAAGTATTTGAGGAAACACCTAGCCTCCCCGTGGAGCAGGAAGAGGATGAATGGATTGCACCTCTGCAGAAATTGCAAGGATGTTACAATATCAATGTCGATGAAGACGATGATCCTAGGAATGTGAACATCGCAAAAACGGAAGGACAAAGAGACATAGAAGGACCAGGAGTCAAATTACCTTTTATAGGACAACCAATCAAAATCAAGAAAGTCAATATTGGAACAGAGCAAGCACCTAAGCTTGCTAATGTTGGAGATTACTGGGATGATGCCACTATTGATAAGATCACATAGTTACTGCACAAATATCAGGACTTGTTTCCAACCAAGTTCACTGATAAGAAGGGAATTAAAGGGCCCATGGAAGAGATGAAGATCCCCTTGAAACTAGATGCAAGGCCAATTAAACAAAGACCCTACAGATTGAACCCTAAATATAAGGAGAAAGTGAATATTGAATTAGATAGAATGCTGGAAGCAGGAATCGTAGAACCTGTTGAAGAATCAGAGTGGATTAGCCCTATGGTGGTTCAGGATAAGAAAAAAGGAGAGATCAGAATCTGTGTGGATCTCAAGAAGCTGAATGATGCATGTCTACACGATCCATTCCCTACACCATTTACTGATGAAGTGTTAGATAACGTGGGAGGACATGAAGTCTACTCTTTCACTGATGGATTTTCAGGATACCATCAGATCAAGATTGCCAAGGAAGATCGCCATAAGACCATGTTTGCAATAGAATGGGGATCCTACCAATACACAGTGATGCCTTTTGGATTGAAGAATGCACTAGCCATATTTTCTAGGGTGGTGTTCGAAGCATTCAAGGAGTTTTTACATAAATTTATGGAAACTTATTTTGATGATTGGACTTTTTTTAGCTTATTGAAACACCATATTGAATGCTTAAGACTAATGTTGGATAAGTGCAGGCAATGTCAGATTTCCCTAAACCTGAAGAAATGCATCTCATTTTCTCCCTTTGGAGTGTTGTTGGGCCATATTGTGTGTAAGCAAGGGTTATTGGTAGATCCATCTAAGATTGCCATTATTATCGATTTACCCCCCCCTAATTCAGTCAAATAGCTACGCACTGCGCTGGGACATACCGGGTACTACAAGAAATTCATTAAGGGCTATGCACAAATTACAACACCTATGGAGAAGCTGCTGAAGAAAGATTATCAGTTTCAATGGACAGAAGAATGTCAGCAGAGCTTCGACACACTGAAACGGAAAATGGTTACTGCACATATTCTGGTTTTTCCATATTGGAGAAAGGAATTTCATGTGCATGTCGATGCATCCTCTATTGCATTGGGAGTATTGTTAGCACAACCATGAGCAAGAGATATTGACCACCCGTTATCCTTTGCTAGCAGGAATCTTTCAACAGTTGAGATAAATTACACCACCACCGAGAGAGAAGGGTTAGCCATGGTGTATGCATTGTAGAAGTTTTGTCACTACTTGTTAGGAGGACACTTTAAGATGTTCACTGATCACTCCGCACTGAAATACCTAGTCAACAAGCTAGTGTTGGGGGGAAGGATATGAAAATGGATTCTGTTATTTCAGGAATATGATTTTGAAATTGTGGTAAACCCAGGAAGGATGAACAAGGGACCCGACCACTTGTCTAGGTTGGAACATGGAGAGGAACATACTAGTTTGGAGGATACACTGCCAGATGCACAGTTGCTGGCCATTAGAAAGGTTGATGATCACTTCGCTGAGATAGTTTAGGTCCTATCAGCAGAATAACACCTCGCGAATACATAGTCATTCAGAAGTAAAAATTGGTAGTGCGCGCTGCAGATTTTTCTCTTATAGCTAGACAACTATATAAGATGGGACCTGATGAGATCCTGAGAAGATGTTTCATGGAGGCAGAACGATCACTAATTTTATCATAATCTCATGAAGGCATCGTAGGAGGACACTATGCAGGAAACGCAACAATGCAGAAGGTTCTTAGAGCTGACCTCTGGTGGCCCACTTTACACAGAGATGCTAAAGAAGACTACAGAGCATGTGATGTATGCCAAAGAGTTGGGAAACCTTTCAGAAGAGATGAAATGTCATTAGCACCCCAGATAACCCTACAAGCATTTGAGAAATGGGCAATCGAATTCATGGGACCTATAAATCCACTAGGGAAGCGCACAGGAGCCCGATACATCATCATTGCGACAGAATATTTGACGAGATGGGCAAAAGTAAGAGCAGTTAAGGACTGTAGTGCAACTACAACTGCGCATTTCATATTTGATGATATCATAACTAGGTTTGGATGCCTAAAGATCCTCATGAGTGAACAAGGTACACATTTTATTAATAAAACTATTGAAGCCTTGACTTAGGAATTTGAAGTTCACCATCAGAAGATCACTCCTTACCACCCACAAGTGAATGGGATGGTCGAAGATTTCAACAAGATCTTGGAGACAACGCTGACAAAGATTTGTAGTGTAAACATATATGACTGGGATTTGAGAGTACCAACAGTCTTATGGGCCTATAGAACTACTTGTAAGAAGTTGTCAATGCGGACCCCCTTTAAGTTGGTTTATGGCCTAGAAGCAGTTGTACCCATGGAATATTTAGTTCCTAGCTTAAAAATTGTAGCCTTTACATATATGGATGACACTGGCGTTGTTCAAGAGAGGCTCGCACAGTTGGTCGAACTAGAAGAAGACATATTTATTGCTAGATTCCATCAACAGGTTCAGAAGGAACGAGAAAATGCCTACCATGACAGGGATATCAAGAATAAAGAATTTAAGCAAGGAGATTTGGTATTGGTATATGATAGCAAGTTCATGAATCATATAGGGAAGTTTAGAACACATTGGGTGGGGCCATAGGAGGTTTCCTATGTTACATAAGGAGGAGGTGCGCAACTAAAGACTTTGAATGGGGAATGGAATGAAGGATTGGTGAATGGGAGCCGGTTGAAATTGTACTATGAGAACCAACTTCCTCGCAGCTCTGGGTAAAAATAGAAGGAGAAGGGTTTAGATACCAGGTGCATTTGAGACTAGGTACTAGACACAAGAAAGACAATCTGCACACAGGGTGGAGGAACAAAGAAGGAATTCGAGATACAACAGAAGATCCAAATCAGAGTGCCTCGAGACGAGTCACAGGTGAGTGTTGGGGGCCTGTTGGCCCTTGGTTATGGAAGAAAGCGAATGTTATGGAAGAAAAGGTGAAATGTGAACTGTGCGGAAGGAAGGTTGACTGAGATCAGGTCAAAGTGGTTAAAGAAGAAGAAAATATGGAGAAAAGTCTGAGAGAGAAGGTCATTGGACGAGGAGATCGAGGAAGATAGATCAACAAGGAATATGGATCATGGACAACTCAACAAGCAGAAAAATCCACCTGTAGATGCTTTGGAGCACCTCGCATGAAAGAAGGAAAGACAGGTTGGCGAAGCCCTGAAAACGTGGGTCAAATTGACCTAGGGTTTTGGTATCTAGGGTTTTGACACCTAGGCTTAGGCCTAAGGCTGTCGGTAAGATATTGTAATGTATAAATAAAGGTCAAGAGGACCTGGGATGGGTTAGAGAGACAAGGAGAGATTATGTATGAGGATTTATTATTGTTGTTACTGAGAGAGAAGTCTATGTTGTAAGATCTTTAGCTGGGTGCGAAGATCATCCTGCAGCTGGGTGCACAGGGAAGGGAGATAGAGAGAAGAGAGAAAGAGAGAGATCTACAAGCTAAGAGCGTAGATAGAATTGTGAGCTTTCACCTAATATATTATAAAGCACAGTTCTATGGATGTAGCCCTAGGGAGAGGGTGAACCACGTATATCCTATTGTTGTGTGTGATTGATGTTGTGTTCTTTACTCTGTTACTCTGATGATGCATTAGTATGTTAGATATGATATATAACTATGTGAAGTAGGTGTATGTTTGGAAAGAATAATCTGATCTCTGTGTGTGGTTTCCTTGATTCCAGTTGCATTCCCTCTAGTTGTAGACACCTGTGTCCTGCAACCCCCTATTGCTACTTCAGGTGAGAATGCATCTGCTTCATAGGTTTTGTCAAAAGGGACAATAGTTAGGGATTGTTGGTGCATTATTAGACATGAACCCTGGGTATGCCCCTATGCCAACAATGATACTTCTATATTGGTCTACAAGATCATGTGAGTCATGCCCATGTCATGTGAGATGGATGGATGTGTTTGAGACCATTACATAAAGAATATCTTAGTTAATACCTCCCTAGCTAAGAGGGAGTGTTGATGTTTTGGTAGCTACGGGAGGTATTAACCTCCAAGTGTAACCTTTATACTTAGAATAGAATATTCTAGGAGTAAGAGAACCCTTAAACAGATGTATGAAAACCCTAGAAGAGAAATCGTCTCAAGGAGAATATTATTAAAGTATTCAAAGGCTCTAGAAAGAGAAGTCAACCCCAGTCACTTGGACAGGATAATATAAATAGGGAGGAACCTATCTCATTTGGACACACACACACACACACACAAACACACAACAGATAGTGCGCAAGTCTAAAGAGAAACAACTGTAGCAACTCATGCACAAGTCTAAGGAGCAGTAATTGTAGTAGAAGAGGGCGCAAGTCTGGATAGAGTAGTGCAATAGTTGTTGTGGATTATTCTAAGTCTTTCTTGTATCTCTCTTGTGTGCTTCTCTTGGTAAAGGTACACTTCTTTTAGTAGAGTTGCATTCTCTTGCTATTGTGCTATTGTTGTAGCAGTGATATTTCCGGTTAGGGTTTATCTTTTGGTTCTAGTATGCACTTGCCAAAATCATTTTATCTAAGAAAAGGTTATTGTGCTTGGGGGTGGCATAGTGAATGCTTATGGTTGGGTGACAATGATGTGACATTGTCTATGGTTAAATGAGCATACCAAAATATTAACAAAGGATTCTCAATTCTTTGGAAAACATCGCAATTCTTAGAAAATTCCTTAGCATCCTTATGAAGGCTAGGCCAACACAATCTTGCATGCAAAATCTTCTGAGATGTTTCTTTTCCTGCGTAGTGACCTCCTGCAACCCCTTCACGTGCCTCTGAAAATATCATATGTAATTCATGTTCTAATACACATCATTTCAAAATACCATATGTGTCTAACTTGTACAAATTTCCTATTGTTAGCTAATAGTTTGTTGCCTTCATTATTGATTGCTTCTTCTATGCAACTGTAAAATATGGTGGGGCTACTCCTGTACTCAAGAACTGAAATATGTTTGAAAAATATTCATCAAACATTTGTACCATAAATAAGCGCGTGTTTGGTAAACTGTCATCCAAGTTGCTTGCATCTTCTTTGCATAGTAAGCATGACAGATGATCAAGTCTTGAGTTAAACTTTCTTGGCTTCACAATCACTTCAAAGTCATACTCATAGAATAGTAACAACCATATGCATATTCCCCCCCTTAAAATTGGCTTATTGATCAAGTATCTAAGTGCAAAATGATTTGCATACATCTTAAAGTGAGAACCCAACAAATAATGTTTGAACTTTTGTAGTGTATATATCATGGTGAATCCCTCTATGCTTTGTAGTAGTATAGTTTTGTTCTGTAGTTGAAAACTTCATGCTAGAAAATAAAATCAAATGGTCTAAATATCCTTCTCTAGGTTGTCCCAGACTGCGCCTAATGCTACATATGATGCATCCACATGAACGTGGAACTGCTTCTTCCAATTTGGGAATATCAAAATCGGTGCAGTAACCAACTTCTTCTTCAAAGTATCCAAACTCTTCTGACATTCTTCATTCCACTGAAATTTCACCTCTTCCTTCAACAACTTTTCCAAGGGAGTTGTATTCTGTGCATACCCCCTAATGAACTTCATGTAATATCTTGTATGACCCAACGTTGCTCGTAACTATCGCACTAAAGTAGATGGTGGCAAATCAACAATTATAACAATCTTCGCAGGATCCAGCAACAATCATTGCTTACACACTACATGGCCCAATAAGATACCAAATGGGGTGAATAAAATGCACTTCTTCAAATTCAAATATATTTGAAACTTCCTACACCTATCCAACATCAAACATAGAGTTTCCACATGGTTTTTCAACAAACTAAATACTGTCCAATCATCTAAGTATACTTCCAACAAATTATGAATAAACTCTTTAAATGCTGCTAAAACCACTCTAGAGAATATTGTTGGTGCATTCTTCAATCCAAACGACATAACTGTGTATTGATAACATCCCCATTCTCTCTCAAGTGTGGTCTTATGTCTATCTTCCTACACAATCTTTATCTGGTGATACCCTAAAAATCCATGAGTGAGTGAACAAGCTTCTTGTCCTCCTACATTTTCCAATACTTCATCTGTAAACAGAGTCAGGAATGGATCATGTAAGCAAGCATCATTCAATTTCTTCAGATCTACTCAAATTTTGATTCCTCATGTCTTCTTATTCTAAACTACCATCAGACTAATACATTTTGATTTTGCGACAGGTTCAATAATCCATGCTTCTATCATCCTGTCTATCTCTACTTTTACCTTCTTCTTGTACACCAGATTCAATTTGTATGGTATCTACTTCACTGGCTTAGCATCTAGCTTCAAAGGGATCTTCATCTCTCCTAGCTCTCCAACAATCTCTTTCATATATGAAAACGTAGTTGGAATAGGTCTTGGTACTCGTGTAGTAAACCAACTATCTTCTCAATAGTTTTTTCATTCCAATAGTCTCCTATGTTCGCAAATTTGGGTTTATCCTCTGTACCATTTCTTACTTTACGCATTCTTAGAGGCTTTGCATACATAATTGATTCAAGCTTTGGACCTTCTACTGCACGCTCTCCTTCAGTTTTTGGTATTTGAAATTTTATTGGATCTTCATCCTCCTGGTCCTCTCCAACGACATTATAACATTCTAAAACTTATCTAACTGTCGTAGAATATATATGCACACTACATATGGGTACTAGTTCTATCGAGTCTTCTCATGTGAAAATATTTTCATTAATCACCTGTAGGGTTGTATCTACTGAAGGGGTCTCATCTTCAAAACTGAATGTAACCTTGAAATTACGAATCAATTATTCCCAATCCTTTGTCTCTCTACGCACTTCCAGTTCTAAATACCAATTCTTCAGGATCGTGTCCAAGGTGTGTACAAATAGGTGCGTGCATTCTTTCTCTGGTAATTTACCCCATGTTGTAATCCACTGTGTAACATGCTCCGAAGGACAACTCAACCATGTATACTTCTGCACAACATATTCTTTTCCTACTCCAAATCTAACCTGTAATAACCTTCTGCATTGTTGCCAATCCTCAATTATGTCCTTATGCGCAACCCACCATCTCCCAGAAGTCCCTTTCAATGCGACATCTAAAGATAACAATGTTTTTTGATATGGTATATGCAATTTGAATACCTTTTTAAAAGATTCTATGTCTGTTAGTCCATCATACTTGGGTGGATCACATACCTCAGTTCCAATTCATCATAACACAAGGGTAATGTGAGCACATCTCCTTGTCGGTACTTCATGCAATCTCTATTCCAATTCTCTAATGATTCTTCTAAGTTCGACGCGTAGGAACTAATACTTCACCAACTTAGTGCATCGTCACTTGTAGGAATCACATGATCATCCATCCATGCAGTCAAATTATAAAGGTTATCAAGATATTTTCCCTTTGTCGGTTCCACAAATATTCTTCCCTTTGTGGGATCCAATGGCGTTGTAACTTTCCAATCTCCTTCTTCAAAGATCATCGGTCTCTTCTTCATATCTATCAGGGTCTAGTTATCAAAAGCCCAATCGATTCCTAAAAATGATGGATAAGGTTTGTTTTCATATACTATCTCAATCACTAGAAAGTCATCTATATTGTGTACTCCATCAATGTTAACATTCACCCCTAGCAACCTTCCAATCAGAGAAATCTTATGTTGATTGGTTAATCTTAACTTAATAGGTGACCAAATTAGCTTTTATTTGCCATTGTTTCCTAGGTATGCTTCAGAATGACATTCACATCATATCCTAGGTCTAAAATGATATTATCGATGTTGTATTATCCTATCTGTGCACTTAGTCGGAACCCCCTATTCATCCTTCTCTTTCGATGTACTTGGTTAACTGTTTGTTGCACAATAACTTCTTCTCTATCTTGCACACAATGATAAATCATCCCTCGCAGTATGCTTAATGCAGTCTTATCCTTCATGATCTCTAAACAACTTTTCAGGAAACTTTTCAAAGTTCTTACCTTCTCAAATTGCCTTTCTGTATCTGTGTGATCATAGACTGGAGGCATGTTATATACCGACGGTCTGTTATACAAAGGTGGTGCGATCAAAGTCGTTGCTATCCATTTTGCTCCTATCACTTCTTTTCTTGCTTTCTTGTAGGTATCTTTCTCTTTTGTAGGATCAAACAATGACATGGGTTCTATTTCTTTCCTAACCCACTGGTGGATCTTATTTCCTTGATTCGTCACATCAACTCTGGTTCTTGTTCCTCCACAGGTAATTGTTGCTACATTGGGTTGTTTTCCGTGCACCTTCATTGGTATCATTTGTACATTCAGGTTCCTCTTTTATTGCCACTTTGTGATCAATTATGGACAGTCTTCCGTCCAATGGTCCAATTGTCTATAATAAGTACATGTTGTGCAAGGATTTGGATAGTGTCACACCAAGTGCCTAGGATGATTACAATTATAACATATAATCATGCCTCTTCCTCTGCTAAATCCTCCTCTCTCATGACCTATGAATCCTCCCCATCCTCCTTGATTATACTCTCTCAGTGTATTGTACTGCGATACTCCTCCTTCTATTCCTTCTTCCATTTGGACTTGGTATGCATTTGCAATGCGCTCTCTCATCAAATCTAGTGCACGACACTCCTTTTAATCATGTCCGATAGACTTACAAAAGTTACAAAATAGGTTTCTTGCAGTACTTTGATACTTCTGCATCAACAGGAAAGAAATAGGGTGATGAACCATCGTTTAACATATCTCACACCATAATCCTAAAGGATTCAGGGCTCCTGTAGCCAAATACTCCTTAAAAGTTGGAAACTCATTCTTATAATGACCTTTTGTTCTACATGCAACACACTAGACTTCCTCGCACTTTTATTTTCCTTTCACAAGTTCCTGAAACTAAATAGTCAGTGCTACTAACTGTGACTGAACTTGAGCCATCCCTGCACCATTTTCTCCTACAGGGGATGCTTCCAATTTCATATAAATTTCTAAGGCTTTTGACTACAACACAATCTTCTGTTGTGTCAAAGGGAAATGTATATGCGACAACAATCCTGCAATAAACCACTCCCTATGTTGTTCATCTGGAATCTAGAAATTCAGCCAATCCTTCAGTATCTTAAATCTTTGATCATAATCCCACACTGATTCATTCACTATCTGCTTGATCTCCTTCATCTCCGTAATGCACTGTGACTCAGACTTAGGTTTCTTGAACTCTTTCAATATAGCTTGTCTTACATATGCCAATGTTCTAGTTTGTCATGCAAGTGTAGTAGTATGATATTTCATGTACCATAGTATTTTGCAGTCTCTGAATGTCATTGCCAACTGTGCAATCTTCACATCATCACTTGGATGTTCTTCACAGTCCATATTTTTTCACAAATGAACTAATGTTATTTTGGGTATTCTTAACCTACCCCGTGAAAGACAAACATTCTTAAAGTGGGATCTAATACCGTCATCATATTCTGCACGATATTCCTCCTTGGTGATACTACCTGAAGCTAGGCTATTGTACTACTTCCACTGTTCTGACTGCTATATTTACTTCCCTTACTAACTACAATCGACAAAGTTTCTTAGGACCTTGGAGATGCACAAGGGGTCGTGGGTTCGACACAAAGTCTGGCCTGAGTGGGATCTTCATCTACTGGAATGAGTTGACCTTCTATGCATAGTATGATCTGGATTATTATGCCAATGTCTCTCTCTTAAAACTCATTGTGTTGCTACTCTCTATCAGCCACAATCCTATTCATAATCGACCTAAATCTTTTACCACTATGCAATACTCCAATCTCTTCGTCTGTTGTAGACTCTTATTCTCTCAACATCATCAACCCATTTGTTCCTCATTCATTCTTCCTGCAACACTTAGACCATTCCCTAGTTAGATGATGTAGGAGCATCGCTCCACCTCGGCAAATGCACCCGCACACCAACACGCAGACACACAATGGAGAAAGGGAGAGGCGTCGACCCTCCCATTTTTAAATTTAAAATAATCCTATACGGAATATCGTGCTGTAAGGCTGATAAATGCCAGGCCATACCTTTGTACAGGTAGTGGATAGGGTTGCCTTAAATGGTTATCTGTAGTGTGTCCAGATCGTAGTCAAGTCTGGACATCCATTTATGTAATATAGTCATAGAAGTATGGTGTCGTAACTAGGATAGCAATGGCACTAAGGTGATGAAGAGGATAAGCTCGGGGATCACTCTTTTGTAATTGAGAGGCCTTAAGAGGTCTTAGAAGTTATGAGAGAGAGAGCTTGAGAGAACTAGGACTCTGTTATAGTCCAGTTTTTGTAAACCTCTGTATAGATACACAGATATAATAAAAAAACAGTTTTTCCTGCATATTGTTGTTCATGTATTCCGTATTTCATGAATGAATGTTGTAGATGTATGATAGGGTTTAATTTATAGTATAAAGATAGATTTCTTTCATCTTCATTGATTTCTATTATATCATTCTGGGTTCTTTAGGTTGTGCAAGGAGTGCACAACAAAATGTTAGAAGTTCTGTATCCAGCGCAAGGAGTGTGCATCTGAATCTCTGTGTTGAGTTCAGAGGAGAACGTGCCAGCAGGGCACACCAAGATAGATTGCAGACTCAAGAGAGTCTCAAGGTTACTAAACACCTTGGAGGTAAGACTGTGTAGAGAAGGCACATAGAAACAGAACTAGTGAAGGTTTTGTAGAGCTCTGCCAAGAAAGCATCGAGCGAGTGCAAGGAGTGCACCAAGAAGAACTCTATTTTGAGTTCTGTAAGAGGAGAAGTGTCGGAGGAGAAAGACACTTACAGTGTTGTTGAATACTCTAGAGGAAGACCTGTGCAAGGTGTGAACCAGGCCAACACTTGGACGAAGTGTTGAAAGGAAGCCATATGAAGGCTAGTCAGAGCGCAAGGAGTGCGCATAGAGAGAACTTGTTTTAAGTTCCAAATTTGAGCACAGAGTGTGCCATGAGGAGCATGAGAAGTCTTCTAAGGATGAAGAAGGGTCGAGTCCCTTAGAGATTGAACAAACTGAAAGCTCAGGGGAGATAGCATGAGGAATGCGTATGAGCAGACTTATCCCAAGTCCCAAAGCTCAGGAGGGAGAACACAAACGAGACCCAAAGTTACAGGGTTCGCAGAGGAATCAAAGGTCGAAGACTTTGAAACTTTGGAAATATTCTAAGTCGGGAAGAAATCATAAGCTCGGGAGGAAGGGAACAATAGTCGTAGATCAGCTGCGGAGGAGGAAATCTGGACCATCGAATCCACGTCCAAACACCCAGGAGAGCGTAGGAGGGAGAACATATCTCAAGCGTCAGATATGAAATCACGGGGACCAGCAGCCGTTGGACCCAGAGGAGGTGCATGGGATTTAGTCCATTGAGTGCATAGGAGGAGAGCCAACTTCGCGAAACGTGAAGTCCCGACATCATCGAGACAGTCCATTTTTAGAGGACACTTGGCATAAATCCATTTTCATCGAAGATTTGAGAGGGGAAGAGCTGCAACGATCCTAGCCGTCCATTGGAAGGGGCGCATGGCAGCAGATCAACATTTCTTTGACTCACGACTCAGAGGGGTTAAAGGTTGAGTCGTAAGAACTCGTGATACGTGAAATTGTGACTTGATCTGAACCATTGATTGAGGAGAGATTTGGACCGTCGATTTGTCCAAAGAAGATTTCAACATTTTGGGAATCAGGAGAATGGAGATGAAAAGTCTTTCGACTTCATGATACGCGAAATCCAGATTCGCGAAAGGGGGATCTCAACTAATGATTGAGAGGAGGATTATAGATTGTTGATCTACCGTGGAGTAGATATCGGGATTTTAGGGATCAGAAGATCTGAGGAAAGAAGTCTTTCGACTTTGCGAAACACGAAGTCCCGAATCCACCGGAACCGTCCATTAGAAAGGGACGTGTGGTAGTCGATCAACATTTCGTTGACTTGCCATTGGAGAAGGTCAAAGGGAAGAGTTACAAGAACTCGCGAGGCTTGAAATAACGATTAAATCTGAGCTGTCAGATCACAAAGGAGGGTGACTGTTGATCTGGGCGAAGGATTTCGAAAGTTCGGGGATCGAGCTTTCGAAGGAAAAACATTGGGTTAAGTTCCAACTTTGCAAAACGTGAAGTACCGACGTACTCAGAGGATAATCCCCAGGTTACAGTGAAGGGTCACATGGACCGGAGGTTAAGGGAGGAGCTAGCTGAGAGCTAGGCTCTTAACCCGAAAATCGAGATTTTGAGGAATGGAGAGCTAGAGTTGGCTCGCATAGGGCATCGTGAAATGCGAAGTCGCAATACGATCGTAACCATCAATCGAGGAGAAAGCAGGACCATAGATTTTGGGTCTTGGAGAGAAATCATCAATCAGGACATCGGTGGATTGGGAGTTCGGGAAACATGAGTGAAGAGTGACTCACATGCAGGAATCCTAGAGCCGCGAAACACGACGCGCCTTTTGGGCTAAGGTTGTGGTCATGCCGGTGGTTACGTGGAGTGGAGGCTCACATCTAGTGCATGTTGGCATGGGTGGAGCTCAGAAAAGGACCTGTGGTCTTTAACATTTGAATATTCCAGCAGGGAATCAAAGAGCCATTTTGGCTCAAAGGGAATTTGAACGATCCTTGACCGGGAGGTCAGCGGACCCTGCCAAGGCAGAGGTAGGGGTTCTGCATCAGGTGGTATCAGAGCACATAATTTATTGACAGATCATAGGCAAAGGTGAAGGAAGATAATGATATAGTCTGATACCGTCAGGTGGTATCAGAGCACAATTTTCGCCTGTATATTTCAGGCGAAAGAGAAAGAGTAGAAGGTCGAATTTTGTTTGCAGACAACAGACAAGAAGAGACGGTGGAAGGAGATGACTTGATAACATCAGCTGGTATCATAAACAAGATTTTTCCTGTAGAAAATAGGTGAAAGGAGGGCAGAGTGTTGATGCTCTGTAAGAGGGTTGTTTCATGGATGCAACAACAAAATTTTAAATAGCCAGGTGAGATGTAAGAGAAGATGGAGATGCTCTTGGGTGTAGAGTGATCCATAGGTTTGCTAGGAGGGTAGACAAAAGGTGGAAATGGCTACGGAAGGCCATGAGTGTGTTCGAAGAGAAGGCCGCAAGAAGAATAGCAAGGCTGAGATGGACCAAGAGCTCAGTGAGATAAGAGCACAACTGGACAAACTTGCATTTCAAAGGTAGCAGGAGGCAAAAGTACACTGGAGCTACAAATGGCCTCTGAATAGGAAATCCAAATGGCCTGTTCAAAAGTTGTTGGCCAGGAAAAAAAACAAGATTTGAGTAAGTGGTTGAGGTATGATGAAACCCTCAGTGACATAGCGATGGTTTGCATCTGTGAGCTAGAAGTTGGAGAAACCCTCAGTAATGAGGAAGGGAGATCAGTTTCAGGTCTCATAAACTGCCAGGAGGGCAAAGATGAATTTTCAAATTGCTAGGTGGGCAATGAAATGAGATCAGTGGATGGTCTCATAGGCTGCCAGGAGGGAAGTAGTGGAAGTTCAAATTGCCAGGTGGGCAATGATATGAGATTAGCAGAGGATCTCATAAACTGCTAGGTGGGCAAAAGTGAACTTTTGAGTTGCCAGGTGGGAAATGGAAAGAGATCAGTAGAAGGTCTCGCATACTTCCAGGGGGGTAGTGTTGAAAGTTAAAATTTCTAGGTGGGAAATGAGATGGGGTCGGTTGACCTCGTAGACTACCAGCTGGGCAGCAAAAAATTCCCAAATTTCTAGGTGGGCAGAGGGAGGAAGTGAGACTAACTGAAGGTCTCAGGAACACAGGAGTGAGTTCATATCAGCGAGGAGTGATGATAGGAGAGGATTCATGTGGGTTTGAAAACCATGTGGATGAATATGATGAGAAGTTAAATACTCCCATCGCAACAGAGGAGGATCAGAGGTGTGTTCTGATTGTTGGGGGAATTCAAATATTCCTACCAAATAGTCCAACAGAGACTGATATAATAGTTTCACATGAGGAGGTAGTGCGACAAGAATCTGAGAAGGAGGCCATGGGGCCAAATGATTTTAAATCTAACTGTTCCTGTGATGCAGGTGCAACATAAGAAAGACAACCAACAAAGACTGTCAAAGTGGAGCAGATATTGATGTCTGCCCTAGCAGAAAAAGAGGAGAATTCAGATGAATTTATCACTCAATGGGAAATAGAATTGAGGATGTTGGAGGATTGGTTGGACAATCNGGGAGGTATTAACCTCCAAGTGTAACCTTTATACTTAGAATAGAATATTCTAGGAGTAAGAGAACCCTTAAACAGATGTATGAAAACCCTAGAAGAGAAATCGTCTCAAGGAGAATATTATTAAAGTATTCAAAGGCTCTAGAAAGAGAAGTCAACCCCAGTCACTTGGACAGGATAATATAAATAGGGAGGAACCTATCTCATTTGGACACACACACACACACACACAAACACACAACAGATAGTGCGCAAGTCTAAAGAGAAACAACTGTAGCAACTCATGCACAAGTCTAAGGAGCAGTAATTGTAGTAGAAGAGGGCGCAAGTCTGGATAGAGTAGTGCAATAGTTGTTGTGGATTATTCTAAGTCTTTCTTGTATCTCTCTTGTGTGCTTCTCTTGGTAAAGGTACACTTCTTTTAGTAGAGTTGCATTCTCTTGCTATTGTGCTATTGTTGTAGCAGTGATATTTCCGGTTAGGGTTTATCTTTTGGTTCTAGTATGCACTTGCCAAAATCATTTTATCTAAGAAAAGGTTATTGTGCTTGGGGGTGGCATAGTGAATGCTTATGGTTGGGTGACAATGATGTGACATTGTCTATGGTTAAATGAGCATACCAAAATATTAACAAAGGATTCTCAATTCTTTGGAAAACATCGCAATTCTTAGAAAATTCCTTAGCATCCTTATGAAGGCTAGGCCAACACAATCTTGCATGCAAAATCTTCTGAGATGTTTCTTTTCCTGCGTAGTGACCTCCTGCAACCCCTTCACGTGCCTCTGAAAATATCATATGTAATTCATGTTCTAATACACATCATTTCAAAATACCATATGTGTCTAACTTGTACAAATTTCCTATTGTTAGCTAATAGTTTGTTGCCTTCATTATTGATTGCTTCTTCTATGCAACTGTAAAATATGGTGGGGCTACTCCTGTACTCAAGAACTGAAATATGTTTGAAAAATATTCATCAAACATTTGTACCATAAATAAGCGCGTGTTTGGTAAACTGTCATCCAAGTTGCTTGCATCTTCTTTGCATAGTAAGCATGACAGATGATCAAGTCTTGAGTTAAACTTTCTTGGCTTCACAATCACTTCAAAGTCATACTCATAGAATAGTAACAACCATATGCATATTCCCCCCCTTAAAATTGGCTTATTGATCAAGTATCTAAGTGCAAAATGATTTGCATACATCTTAAAGTGAGAACCCAACAAATAATGTTTGAACTTTTGTAGTGTATATATCATGGTGAATCCCTCTATGCTTTGTAGTAGTATAGTTTTGTTCTGTAGTTGAAAACTTCATGCTAGAAAATAAAATCAAATGGTCTAAATATCCTTCTCTAGGTTGTCCCAGACTGCGCCTAATGCTACATATGATGCATCCACATGAACGTGGAACTGCTTCTTCCAATTTGGGAATATCAAAATCGGTGCAGTAACCAACTTCTTCTTCAAAGTATCCAAACTCTTCTGACATTCTTCATTCCACTGAAATTTCACCTCTTCCTTCAACAACTTTTCCAAGGGAGTTGTATTCTGTGCATACCCCCTAATGAACTTCATGTAATATCTTGTATGACCCAACGTTGCTCGTAACTATCGCACTAAAGTAGATGGTGGCAAATCAACAATTATAACAATCTTCGCAGGATCCAGCAACAATCATTGCTTACACACTACATGGCCCAATAAGATACCAAATGGGGTGAATAAAATGCACTTCTTCAAATTCAAATATATTTGAAACTTCCTACACCTATCCAACATCAAACATAGAGTTTCCACATGGTTTTTCAACAAACTAAATACTGTCCAATCATCTAAGTATACTTCCAACAAATTATGAATAAACTCTTTAAATGCTGCTAAAACCACTCTAGAGAATATTGTTGGTGCATTCTTCAATCCAAACGACATAACTGTGTATTGATAACATCCCCATTCTCTCTCAAGTGTGGTCTTATGTCTATCTTCCTACACAATCTTTATCTGGTGATACCCTAAAAATCCATGAGTGAGTGAACAAGCTTCTTGTCCTCCTACATTTTCCAATACTTCATCTGTAAACAGAGTCAGGAATGGATCATGTAAGCAAGCATCATTCAATTTCTTCAGATCTACTCAAATTTTGATTCCTCATGTCTTCTTATTCTAAACTACCATCAGACTAATACATTTTGATTTTGCGACAGGTTCAATAATCCATGCTTCTATCATCCTGTCTATCTCTACTTTTACCTTCTTCTTGTACACCAGATTCAATTTGTATGGTATCTACTTCACTGGCTTAGCATCTAGCTTCAAAGGGATCTTCATCTCTCCTAGCTCTCCAACAATCTCTTTCATATATGAAAACGTAGTTGGAATAGGTCTTGGTACTCGTGTAGTAAACCAACTATCTTCTCAATAGTTTTTTCATTCCAATAGTCTCCTATGTTCGCAAATTTGGGTTTATCCTCTGTACCATTTCTTACTTTACGCATTCTTAGAGGCTTTGCATACATAATTGATTCAAGCTTTGGACCTTCTACTGCACGCTCTCCTTCAGTTTTTGGTATTTGAAATTTTATTGGATCTTCATCCTCCTGGTCCTCTCCAACGACATTATAACATTCTAAAACTTATCTAACTGTCGTAGAATATATATGCACACTACATATGGGTACTAGTTCTATCGAGTCTTCTCATGTGAAAATATTTTCATTAATCACCTGTAGGGTTGTATCTACTGAAGGGGTCTCATCTTCAAAACTGAATGTAACCTTGAAATTACGAATCAATTATTCCCAATCCTTTGTCTCTCTACGCACTTCCAGTTCTAAATACCAATTCTTCAGGATCGTGTCCAAGGTGTGTACAAATAGGTGCGTGCATTCTTTCTCTGGTAATTTACCCCATGTTGTAATCCACTGTGTAACATGCTCCGAAGGACAACTCAACCATGTATACTTCTGCACAACATATTCTTTTCCTACTCCAAATCTAACCTGTAATAACCTTCTGCATTGTTGCCAATCCTCAATTATGTCCTTATGCGCAACCCACCATCTCCCAGAAGTCCCTTTCAATGCGACATCTAAAGATAACAATGTTTTTTGATATGGTATATGCAATTTGAATACCTTTTTAAAAGATTCTATGTCTGTTAGTCCATCATACTTGGGTGGATCACATACCTCAGTTCCAATTCATCATAACACAAGGGTAATGTGAGCACATCTCCTTGTCGGTACTTCATGCAATCTCTATTCCAATTCTCTAATGATTCTTCTAAGTTCGACGCGTAGGAACTAATACTTCACCAACTTAGTGCATCGTCACTTGTAGGAATCACATGATCATCCATCCATGCAGTCAAATTATAAAGGTTATCAAGATATTTTCCCTTTGTCGGTTCCACAAATATTCTTCCCTTTGTGGGATCCAATGGCGTTGTAACTTTCCAATCTCCTTCTTCAAAGATCATCGGTCTCTTCTTCATATCTATCAGGGTCTAGTTATCAAAAGCCCAATCGATTCCTAAAAATGATGGATAAGGTTTGTTTTCATATACTATCTCAATCACTAGAAAGTCATCTATATTGTGTACTCCATCAATGTTAACATTCACCCCTAGCAACCTTCCAATCAGAGAAATCTTATGTTGATTGGTTAATCTTAACTTAATAGGTGACCAAATTAGCTTTTATTTGCCATTGTTTCCTAGGTATGCTTCAGAATGACATTCACATCATATCCTAGGTCTAAAATGATATTATCGATGTTGTATTATCCTATCTGTGCACTTAGTCGGAACCCCCTATTCATCCTTCTCTTTCGATGTACTTGGTTAACTGTTTGTTGCACAATAACTTCTTCTCTATCTTGCACACAATGATAAATCATCCCTCGCAGTATGCTTAATGCAGTCTTATCCTTCATGATCTCTAAACAACTTTTCAGGAAACTTTTCAAAGTTCTTACCTTCTCAAATTGCCTTTCTGTATCTGTGTGATCATAGACTGGAGGCATGTTATATACCGACGGTCTGTTATACAAAGGTGGTGCGATCAAAGTCGTTGCTATCCATTTTGCTCCTATCACTTCTTTTCTTGCTTTCTTGTAGGTATCTTTCTCTTTTGTAGGATCAAACAATGACATGGGTTCTATTTCTTTCCTAACCCACTGGTGGATCTTATTTCCTTGATTCGTCACATCAACTCTGGTTCTTGTTCCTCCACAGGTAATTGTTGCTACATTGGGTTGTTTTCCGTGCACCTTCATTGGTATCATTTGTACATTCAGGTTCCTCTTTTATTGCCACTTTGTGATCAATTATGGACAGTCTTCCGTCCAATGGTCCAATTGTCTATAATAAGTACATGTTGTGCAAGGATTTGGATAGTGTCACACCAAGTGCCTAGGATGATTACAATTATAACATATAATCATGCCTCTTCCTCTGCTAAATCCTCCTCTCTCATGACCTATGAATCCTCCCCATCCTCCTTGATTATACTCTCTCAGTGTATTGTACTGCGATACTCCTCCTTCTATTCCTTCTTCCATTTGGACTTGGTATGCATTTGCAATGCGCTCTCTCATCAAATCTAGTGCACGACACTCCTTTTAATCATGTCCGATAGACTTACAAAAGTTACAAAATAGGTTTCTTGCAGTACTTTGATACTTCTGCATCAACAGGAAAGAAATAGGGTGATGAACCATCGTTTAACATATCTCACACCATAATCCTAAAGGATTCAGGGCTCCTGTAGCCAAATACTCCTTAAAAGTTGGAAACTCATTCTTATAATGACCTTTTGTTCTACATGCAACACACTAGACTTCCTCGCACTTTTATTTTCCTTTCACAAGTTCCTGAAACTAAATAGTCAGTGCTACTAACTGTGACTGAACTTGAGCCATCCCTGCACCATTTTCTCCTACAGGGGATGCTTCCAATTTCATATAAATTTCTAAGGCTTTTGACTACAACACAATCTTCTGTTGTGTCAAAGGGAAATGTATATGCGACAACAATCCTGCAATAAACCACTCCCTATGTTGTTCATCTGGAATCTAGAAATTCAGCCAATCCTTCAGTATCTTAAATCTTTGATCATAATCCCACACTGATTCATTCACTATCTGCTTGATCTCCTTCATCTCCGTAATGCACTGTGACTCAGACTTAGGTTTCTTGAACTCTTTCAATATAGCTTGTCTTACATATGCCAATGTTCTAGTTTGTCATGCAAGTGTAGTAGTATGATATTTCATGTACCATAGTATTTTGCAGTCTCTGAATGTCATTGCCAACTGTGCAATCTTCACATCATCACTTGGATGTTCTTCACAGTCCATATTTTTTCACAAATGAACTAATGTTATTTTGGGTATTCTTAACCTACCCCGTGAAAGACAAACATTCTTAAAGTGGGATCTAATACCGTCATCATATTCTGCACGATATTCCTCCTTGGTGATACTACCTGAAGCTAGGCTATTGTACTACTTCCACTGTTCTGACTGCTATATTTACTTCCCTTACTAACTACAATCGACAAAGTTTCTTAGGACCTTGGAGATGCACAAGGGGTCGTGGGTTCGACACAAAGTCTGGCCTGAGTGGGATCTTCATCTACTGGAATGAGTTGACCTTCTATGCATAGTATGATCTGGATTATTATGCCAATGTCTCTCTCTTAAAACTCATTGTGTTGCTACTCTCTATCAGCCACAATCCTATTCATAATCGACCTAAATCTTTTACCACTATGCAATACTCCAATCTCTTCGTCTGTTGTAGACTCTTATTCTCTCAACATCATCAACCCATTTGTTCCTCATTCATTCTTCCTGCAACACTTAGACCATTCCCTAGTTAGATGATGTAGGAGCATCGCTCCACCTCGGCAAATGCACCCGCACACCAACACGCAGACACACAATGGAGAAAGGGAGAGGCGTCGACCCTCCCATTTTTAAATTTAAAATAATCCTATACGGAATATCGTGCTGTAAGGCTGATAAATGCCAGGCCATACCTTTGTACAGGTAGTGGATAGGGTTGCCTTAAATGGTTATCTGTAGTGTGTCCAGATCGTAGTCAAGTCTGGACATCCATTTATGTAATATAGTCATAGAAGTATGGTGTCGTAACTAGGATAGCAATGGCACTAAGGTGATGAAGAGGATAAGCTCGGGGATCACTCTTTTGTAATTGAGAGGCCTTAAGAGGTCTTAGAAGTTATGAGAGAGAGAGCTTGAGAGAACTAGGACTCTGTTATAGTCCAGTTTTTGTAAACCTCTGTATAGATACACAGATATAATAAAAAAACAGTTTTTCCTGCATATTGTTGTTCATGTATTCCGTATTTCATGAATGAATGTTGTAGATGTATGATAGGGTTTAATTTATAGTATAAAGATAGATTTCTTTCATCTTCATTGATTTCTATTATATCATTCTGGGTTCTTTAGGTTGTGCAAGGAGTGCACAACAAAATGTTAGAAGTTCTGTATCCAGCGCAAGGAGTGTGCATCTGAATCTCTGTGTTGAGTTCAGAGGAGAACGTGCCAGCAGGGCACACCAAGATAGATTGCAGACTCAAGAGAGTCTCAAGGTTACTAAACACCTTGGAGGTAAGACTGTGTAGAGAAGGCACATAGAAACAGAACTAGTGAAGGTTTTGTAGAGCTCTGCCAAGAAAGCATCGAGCGAGTGCAAGGAGTGCACCAAGAAGAACTCTATTTTGAGTTCTGTAAGAGGAGAAGTGTCGGAGGAGAAAGACACTTACAGTGTTGTTGAATACTCTAGAGGAAGACCTGTGCAAGGTGTGAACCAGGCCAACACTTGGACGAAGTGTTGAAAGGAAGCCATATGAAGGCTAGTCAGAGCGCAAGGAGTGCGCATAGAGAGAACTTGTTTTAAGTTCCAAATTTGAGCACAGAGTGTGCCATGAGGAGCATGAGAAGTCTTCTAAGGATGAAGAAGGGTCGAGTCCCTTAGAGATTGAACAAACTGAAAGCTCAGGGGAGATAGCATGAGGAATGCGTACGAGCAGACTTATCCCAAGTCCCAAAGCTCAGGAGGGAGAACACAAAAGAGACCCAAAGTTACAGGGTTAGCAGAGGAATCAAAGGTCGAAGACTTTGAAACTTTGGAAATCTTCTAAGTTAGGAAGAAATCATAAGCTCGGGAGGAAGGGAACAACAGTCGTAGATCAGCTATGGAGGAGGAAATCTGGACCATCGAATCCACGTCCAAACACCCAGGAGAGTGTAGGAGGGAGAACATATCTCAAGCGTCAGATATGAAAGCACGGGGACCAGCAGTCGTTGGACCCAGAGGAGGTGCATGGGATTTAGTCCATTGAGTGCACAGGAGGAGAGCCAACTTCGCGAAACGTGAAGTCCCGACATCATCGAGACAATCCATTTTTAGAGGACACTTGGCATAAATCCATGTACATCGAAGATTTGAGAGGGGAAGAGCTGCAACGATCCTAGCCGTTCATCAGAAGGGGCGCGTGGCAGTAGATCAACATTTCTTTGACTCACGACTCAGAGGGGTTAAAGGTTGAGTCGTAAGAACTCGTGATACGTGAAATCGTGACTTGATCTGAACCATTGATTAAGGAGAGATTTGGACCGTCGATTTGTCCAAAGAAGATTTCGACATTTTGGGAATCAGGAGAATGGAGATGAAAAGTCTTTCGACTTCGTGATACGCGAAATCCTGATTCGCGAAAGGGGGATCTCGACTAATGATTGAGAGGAGGATTATAGATCGTTGATCTACCGTGGAGCAGATATCGGGATTTCAGGGATCAGAAGATCTGAGGAAAGAAGTCTTTCGACTTTGCGAAACGCGAAGTCTCGAATCCACCGGAACCGTCCATTAGAAAGGGACGTGTGGTAGTCGATCAACGTTTCGTTGACTTGCCATTGGAGAAGGTCAAAGGGAAGAGTTACAAGAACTCGCGAGGCTTGAAATAACGATTAAATTTGAGCTGTCAGATCACAAAGGAGGGTGACTGTTGATCTGGGCGAAGGATTTCGAAAGTTCGGGGATCGGGCTTTCGAAGGAAAAACATTGGGTTAAGTTCCAACTTTGCAAAACGCGAAGTACCGACGTACTCAGAGGATAATCCCCAGGTTACAGTGAAGGGTCACATGGACCGGAGGTTAAGGGAGGAGCTAGCTGAGAGCTAGGCTCTTAACCCGAAAATCGATATTTTGAGGAATGGAGAGCTAGAGTTGGCTCGCATAGGGCATCGTGAAATGCGAAGTCGCAATACGATCGTAACCATCAATCGAGGAGAAAGCAGGACCATAGATTTTGGGTCTTGGAGAGAAATCATCAATCAGGACATCGGTGGATTGGGAGTTCGGGAAACATGAGTGAAGAGTGACTCACATGCAGGAATCCTAGAGCCGCGAAACACGACGCGCCTTTTGGGCTAAGGTTGTGGTCATGCCGGTGGTTACGTGGAGTGGAGGCTCACATCTAGTGCATGTTGGCATGGGTGGAGCTCAGAAAAGGACCTGTGGTCTTTAACATTTGAATATTCCAGCAGGGAATCAAAGAGCCATTTTGGCTCAAAGGGAATTTGAACGATCCTTGACCGGGAGGTCAGCGGACCCTGCCAAGGCAGAGGTAGGGGTTCTGCATCAGGTGGTATCAGAGCACATAATTTATTGACAGATCATAGGCAAAGGTGAAGGAAGATAATGATATAGTCTGATACCGTCAGGTGGTATCAGAGCACAATTTTCGCCTGTATATTTCAGGCGAAAGAGAAAGAGTAGAAGGTCGAATTTTGTTTGCAGACAACAGACAAGAAGAGACGGTGGAAGGAGATGACTTGATAACATCAGCTGGTATCATAAACAAGATTTTTCCTGTAGAAAATAGGTGAAAGGAGGGCAGAGTGTTGATGCTCTGTAAGAGGGTTGTTTCATGGATGCAACAACAAAATTTTAAATAGCCAGGTGAGATGTAAGAGAAGATGGAGATGCTCTTGGGTGTAGAGTGATCCATAGGTTTGCTAGGAGGGTAGACAAAAGGTGGAAATGGCTACGGAAGGCCATGAGTGTGTTCGAAGAGAAGGCCGCAAGAAGAATAGCAAGGCTGAGATGGACCAAGAGCTCAGTGAGATAAGAGCACAACTGGACAAACTTGCATTTCAAAGGTAGCAGGAGGCAAAAGTACACTGGAGCTACAAATGGCCTCTGAATAGGAAATCCAAATGGCCTGTTCAAAAGTTGTTGGCCAGGAAAAAAAACAAGATTTGAGTAAGTGGTTGAGGTATGATGAAACCCTCAGTGACATAGCGATGGTTTGCATCTGTGAGCTAGAAGTTGGAGAAACCCTCAGTAATGAGGAAGGGAGATCAGTTTCAGGTCTCATAAACTGCCAGGAGGGCAAAGATGAATTTTCAAATTGCTAGGTGGGCAATGAAATGAGATCAGTGGATGGTCTCATAGGCTGCCAGGAGGGAAGTAGTGGAAGTTCAAATTGCCAGGTGGGCAATGATATGAGATTAGCAGAGGATCTCATAAACTGCTAGGTGGGCAAAAGTGAACTTTTGAGTTGCCAGGTGGGAAATGGAAAGAGATCAGTAGAAGGTCTCGCATACTTCCAGGGGGGTAGTGTTGAAAGTTAAAATTTCTAGGTGGGAAATGAGATGGGGTCGGTTGACCTCGTAGACTACCAGCTGGGCAGCAAAAAATTCCCAAATTTCTAGGTGGGCAGAGGGAGGAAGTGAGACTAACTGAAGGTCTCAGGAACACAGGAGTGAGTTCATATCAGCGAGGAGTGATGATAGGAGAGGATTCATGTGGGTTTGAAAACCATGTGGATGAATATGATGAGAAGTTAAATACTCCCATCGCAACAGAGGAGGATCAGAGGTGTGTTCTGATTGTTGGGGGAATTCAAATATTCCTACCAAATAGTCCAACAGAGACTGATATAATAGTTTCACATGAGGAGGTAGTGCGACAAGAATCTGAGAAGGAGGCCATGGGGCCAAATGATTTTAAATCTAACTGTTCCTGTGATGCAGGTGCAACATAAGAAAGACAACCAACAAAGACTGTCAAAGTGGAGCAGATATTGATGTCTGCCCTAGCAGAAAAAGAGGAGAATTCAGATGAATTTATCACTCAATGGGAAATAGAATTGAGGATGTTGGAGGATTGGTTGGACAATC
>JZKD02S1830300.1:76659-90954 GCA_000966675.3 Picea glauca
TCCTCCCAGTCCTTCTTTGCATGCATCAGTGCATACCACAAAATATTCATTTGGATCTGTGATCCTTAGAATTGGAGCACTGGTTAACAGTTGCTTCAATCGCTGAAAGTTTTTCTCACAATCTTTTGTCCACTGAAACTTCTTCTCCTTCCTTTGTAAGGAAGTGATAGGGTGAGCTAACCTCGAGAACCCTATGATGAACCTTCTGTAATAACCAGCTAGACCCATAAAGGATCTGACTTCTGTCACATTCTTTGGTGCTGACCATTCTCTGATGGCCTCAATATTTTTGAAATAATATGCCCCAAGTAATGGATCTACACTTGATAAAACAAGCACTTTCTCATCTTGGCATACAGTTGGGGATTTCTTAGCACCTGCAACACCATCCTAAGAAGTTGTTCATGCTCTTCCTCTAACTTGGAATACACTAGCATGTCATCCAGGAATACTATGACGAACTTGTCTAGATACTCCCTGAACACACCATTCATCAAGCAAATAAAAACAACAGGTGCATTTGACAGCCCAAACGACACCACTGTGAACTCATAATGACCATACCTTGTTCTAAAGGTGGTCTTGTTGATGTGTTCATCCTTAATCCTTACCTGGTGGTATCCTGACCTAAGGTATATCTTCGAAAGGATCTTCACATCCTTCAACTGATCGAAGAGGTCATCAATCCTTGACAGAGGATACTTGTTCTTTATAGTTAACTTGTTCAATTGTCTGAAATTGATACACAATCTCAACGTTCCGTCATTCTTCTTCACGAATAGAACCGGGGCACCCCAGGGTGACATTCTTGGGCGTATGTACCCCTTCTTCAGAAGCTCCTCAAGCTGCAATTGCAGTTCTTTCATCTCTGGCGTACTCATTCTGTAAGGAGCTTTCGATACTGGAGCTACTCTAGGCATCAAGTTTACAGAGAAGTCAATATCTCTTTTCGGAGGTAATCCTTGTACCTCCTGAAATACATCTTCAAACTCCTTTAGTACCTCATGATATCCAATACCTGACACCTTATCCTTGGGTGTTTCCTCCACATGGGCTACAAATAATTGACAACCTTCTCTGTAGCACTTCTTCAGTCGTATTGCTGAGATATCTCTGATAGGAACAACTTTGGGAATTCCTTGGACTGTTTTCTGATTCCCTTCCTCATCCAGGCAAGTGAATTCCTTGTTACGACAGTCCAGGATGACACGGTGTTGGTCCAACCAGTCCATCCCAATTAAACAATCATAAGAGACTAAAGACAGAATGTTCAATTCAGCCCTCGTGCTCAGTCCATTTATGTCCACATGACATGACTTAACCAGCTAAGTGACTTTCCTCTTGGTTCCTGTAGCCAACTACACTAACCAATATTTTTCATGTTTTCTTCTTGATAAATGCAAACTTTCCACCACTCTAGGATCTATATAACTATGGCTAGCAACTGAATCCATTAAAATAGTAAAGGCATGGTTGTTAATCATACCTTCCACTTCAATCATGTGTGACTAAAATTCAACTTGCTTGTTGTCCAGGGATGCGTAAATCCTTGGCATTCTACTACCCATGTCCTCCAATGTTTCATCTTGCTGAACATTGTGGACAACTCTCACTTTATCATTTCTGTGGGGGAAATCTCTGTACCTATGGTTTTCTTTACAACCCCAACACTCCATATGTGTTTGTCTTGGCATTTGTCCACCCATTTCTGCCTTTCTAGGTTCTCTAAAAGATGGTTGTCCCTGAGGACTGTTTCTGAAAAAGGGTATCTTAGTTCCCTTCTTCCTCTGATCCATCTTAAATTTCTTCTTGTCTTCCCAAGCCTTTTGGAAGGTAGGCTTTTCTTTTTTTTGTTTATAAAAACATTTCTCCCTCCTTATCGTTTCTTCCATGGTTTTTGGGTCATCATACTTAATCTTGTCACCAATAGAAGGTGGAAATCCACTTAGATATCTCTGAATCTTCACAGTCTCATCCTTAATGAATGGAACATACTTCAGCAATTCCAAAAATCTTCGTTCGTATTCATCAATGGTCATGCTGCCCAGCTTGATTTCAAAGAACTCTTTCATCTTTCTATCATAATACCTTTTAGTCAAGTATTTCTTCTCGAAATACCTCTTGAATTCTTTCCAAGTGATATCTTTCTCTCTAATGTGTTGCACCTTCACAAGCTGATCCCACCACATGGATGCCTTTCCCTTCAGTTGATACATTTCAATTCTTCCTTCTGCATGAGAGGAATAATTATGTAGTTGGAAATATTTCATCATGCCAAGCAACCATGTTTCGACATCTTCCTCCTTCTTATGTTTTCCATCAAACATAGGAGGCTTAATCTTATCCATTTTTCCCTTCAGTTCATCCACTCCAGATCTCTTGTGATTTTTGGTAGGAGATGGGCTTGAACTACTATGTACCTTTCGCTTGGAGCGACTTTGGGAGTGATGATGGTGTCTACCATCAGTCCTTTATCTTCTCCCCTCAGAAGTTTGGTGACTCCTTGTTCTGCTCGAGTCACTCTCCTTATCCAACTTATTTTCTATTCTCTCCAAACTCTTTAACAACTTTACGTTGAATTCACCTTGTTTTTTCTGAGTTTTCCTGAGCTTTCTACTATCTGCTCGACGAGTTTGGGCATCTTTCTGTAATTTTTCAATGATCTTCCTCAGATTTCCCTCCTTATCGATCTCCTTTCCGTGCCCATTGGAGTTCAATCCTTCAACTCCCAAGTGGAGGTCCATTCCTTCTCTTTCATTTTTTGAAATGGAAGCATTCTATGTCTCTTCCATTTATTTGGACTCCATGGAAATTCTACTCGGTTATGGCACTCGTCAAACTTCTGCAATCACAATGTGTAGAGAACCAGAATTTGTCAGGCCATCTCACCTTAACAAATTCCACACATTCAAAACCAATCCGATTTAATAAAATGTTTCGATTTCACGAATCTTCCGAGCTCTTCTAGGCTCTGCACCTTTTAGGTGATAGCCCCCTTTTCCTTAGTCCCCAACCCATGCGATCATGGGCCATGACCAAACGCTAAACTACTAGGTGCTACTCAGGCTTTTGGTCTTCGGAGATTTCAAGGCACACACAACTATCTCTCAGAGTTCTAATTACTGAGATTGCGAAGTCGAGTGGATCAACGGTCCACGTTTACCCATCATCCAACAACTAAAATCCACTGTGGTCTTTCTGTCTTCGAATTTTTTGGGACTTCGAGACTTCGGACCTCGGGACTTCAGGACTTCGGACCTTAGGACTTTGGGACTTCAGACCTCGGTAGTTCCCACACTTGTTTCTTCCCAATATTTCAACATCTAAAATTATGATCTACTTTTCCCTTCGGGCCCACATAGTACAACTTTCACCAACTAGGGCAGTGGCACATGGCATATCTAGGAAGGTTCATGTCACCTTCGACGACATCATCAGGTCCCACCCTACTTGATTTTCGTTTTGGAGTTTTGGGCATAGGAAGTTCATGCATCCACACATCTCGTTTCTCCTTATTGCCGAAATTCTGAAATTATGATCTACCTTCCGCTTGATCCAACAATCAAGATCTTTTCCTGCAATCTACGATGTATATCTTTTCGAGACATCGGAGTTTCGGTCATCAGGAGTTCATGCACCAACACATCTCTCTTTTCTCGATATTCGAACCCCCGAAAGGTTTCCAGGATAACTCGCCCACACCCGCTCCAGATATGATGGTCATGAATGATCTCCTTTCCCCCTGAACAGATATTACGGCTCCAACACTTCTGGTGTTGAGCTCTCTTTCTCCCTATGGCCATATACCACACCGGATTTGGTTTTACTATATCGCTACACCTCCTGAGCTTTGTAACATGACCAAGAAACCCTTGCCACTTAGGAACATTCTAGGGTCCAAAAATTGGTTCTTCCTCACACAAATTCCACCTGAAACCTTAGGTCTAGTGACCACTTATCCGACCCATCCAGGCTCAGTGTTGAAACCTTGGGTCATAACTCAAATTTTGTCTACTTCGACAACAATTCTTTCTGAAACTCTTGCTTCAACTTCCACTAACATGGCCTATTCAGGCTCAGTTTTGTAACCATGGCTCTAATACCATATTGTAACATCCCCGGCCATCAACCCACTTGCCGGGAAACACTACTATGCAGAACATTCTCATACTTATATATATAACATGCATATTAAATATAATTAACATATTGTTCTAAACAATATAGAGTAAGCACATGATTACTGCTAATATACATAATCAAGAACATTAACAATAATTCATATGCACAACAAAATACATGATAACATATAAGCATCACAGGCATTCAAAACATAATATTAATCACAAACTAATACTTATTTTTGAAATTGTAGTAATTCCATCAACTACGTGCATACCTTCCATGAACCTCCCAACCTTAGATCACGTTGTTCATCACTCTCAACAATAGGTCACCCCCAAGCTGGGAGTAAGCTCCACCGAGCAAGGAATCCTAGTCTAGGCAAAGTCAACAAAAGACACACAGTTACAAAGGAAGGATTCTCTCCCATGAGTCACTTACGCCCACTTCTCACAGACCTTCATTCCCCACATGCCTATTCCACCCGAGGAGTATACACTTTCACTGTCACCTGGATAGTCCTTCGGCCGCTAAACCTCCATTGCCTCGAGCTTCAACAACAGATTGGACTGGAAGTCTCTAAGCTCTATGGTAGCTACATGACCCCTTCCAGGAGTTCTCACTTCCTCCGCGCACTCTCTCACCTGGAGAGAGTCGCTCAACACTTGGAAACCTGTTCTTTTGACCAATTCCATTATAGTGAGGACACAACAACAAGGCTCAACAACGCACAATCAAAGGAAGCAACCTCACATGGTCAGGAACTGTGCGGCCACAACAACCCACTGGGATAACACAACATGACTCAAGCAATTTCAGGTTTCTCAACCATGCAACACATGACGCATTCATGGTTCTAGTTTCAAAGATGCGTGAGGGTGTATAGAGATACCATGTATATACTTAATGGTTCAGGTAAGAATTCCCCAAAACAAACACCGAAACAGAGGTTGATCATGGACACCTGCGAGTTCAGACAAAGTATGGAAAAATGGGACGTCAAACCCCCAACATGGATCCCTTCTCTGGTTTTAAATGCATGCGCCCAGGTTGACACCTGTCTCTTGGGGATGCATGCTCCCCATTTTTCACACGTTCCCCCAACCAGGAACTTAGGATAAAACATAAACATTTACACAACTTTGGAATAATATTTAATTATTATCCCCAAGGTCTTAAGATCTTAAGATTATCCCTTCTCCCAATGTTTCAACCCCCTCTCCCTTATCCAGACTTTGTGGAATCTTATTCTCCCATCACTCATTCATTGTGGTTGGTCCACACACAGAGATGTTTTTATATTAATAATGTGCATCATTACATGTACAAAAACTAGGCTCTTGGCCTTCAACACTTAGGCTCTCTTGCCTAATAAACACATAAGTCCACCANTCCTCCCAGTCCTTCTTTGCATGCATCAGTGCATACCACAAAATATTCATTTGGATCTGTGATCCTTAGAATTGGAGCACTGGTTAACAGTTGCTTCAATCGCTGAAAGTTTTTCTCACAATCTTTTGTCCACTGAAACTTCTTCTCCTTCCTTTGTAAGGAAGTGATAGGGTGAGCTAACCTCGAGAACCCTATGATGAACCTTCTGTAATAACCAGCTAGACCCATAAAGGATCTGACTTCTGTCACATTCTTTGGTGCTGACCATTCTCTGATGGCCTCAATATTTTTGAAATAATATGCCCCAAGTAATGGATCTACACTTGATAAAACAAGCACTTTCTCATCTTGGCATACAGTTGGGGATTTCTTAGCACCTGCAACACCATCCTAAGAAGTTGTTCATGCTCTTCCTCTAACTTGGAATACACTAGCATGTCATCCAGGAATACTATGACGAACTTGTCTAGATACTCCCTGAACACACCATTCATCAAGCAAATAAAAACAACAGGTGCATTTGACAGCCCAAACGACACCACTGTGAACTCATAATGACCATACCTTGTTCTAAAGGTGGTCTTGTTGATGTGTTCATCCTTAATCCTTACCTGGTGGTATCCTGACCTAAGGTATATCTTCGAAAGGATCTTCACATCCTTCAACTGATCGAAGAGGTCATCAATCCTTGACAGAGGATACTTGTTCTTTATAGTTAACTTGTTCAATTGTCTGAAATTGATACACAATCTCAACGTTCCGTCATTCTTCTTCACGAATAGAACCGGGGCACCCCAGGGTGACATTCTTGGGCGTATGTACCCCTTCTTCAGAAGCTCCTCAAGCTGCAATTGCAGTTCTTTCATCTCTGGCGTACTCATTCTGTAAGGAGCTTTCGATACTGGAGCTACTCTAGGCATCAAGTTTACAGAGAAGTCAATATCTCTTTTCGGAGGTAATCCTTGTACCTCCTGAAATACATCTTCAAACTCCTTTAGTACCTCATGATATCCAATACCTGACACCTTATCCTTGGGTGTTTCCTCCACATGGGCTACAAATAATTGACAACCTTCTCTGTAGCACTTCTTCAGTCGTATTGCTGAGATATCTCTGATAGGAACAACTTTGGGAATTCCTTGGACTGTTTTCTGATTCCCTTCCTCATCCAGGCAAGTGAATTCCTTGTTACGACAGTCCAGGATGACACGGTGTTGGTCCAACCAGTCCATCCCAATTAAACAATCATAAGAGACTAAAGACAGAATGTTCAATTCAGCCCTCGTGCTCAGTCCATTTATGTCCACATGACATGACTTAACCAGCTAAGTGACTTTCCTCTTGGTTCCTGTAGCCAACTACACTAACCAATATTTTTCATGTTTTCTTCTTGATAAATGCAAACTTTCCACCACTCTAGGATCTATATAACTATGGCTAGCAACTGAATCCATTAAAATAGTAAAGGCATGGTTGTTAATCATACCTTCCACTTCAATCATGTGTGACTAAAATTCAACTTGCTTGTTGTCCAGGGATGCGTAAATCCTTGGCATTCTACTACCCATGTCCTCCAATGTTTCATCTTGCTGAACATTGTGGACAACTCTCACTTTATCATTTCTGTGGGGGAAATCTCTGTACCTATGGTTTTCTTTACAACCCCAACACTCCATATGTGTTTGTCTTGGCATTTGTCCACCCATTTCTGCCTTTCTAGGTTCTCTAAAAGATGGTTGTCCCTGAGGACTGTTTCTGAAAAAGGGTATCTTAGTTCCCTTCTTCCTCTGATCCATCTTAAATTTCTTCTTGTCTTCCCAAGCCTTTTGGAAGGTAGGCTTTTCTTTTTTTTGTTTATAAAAACATTTCTCCCTCCTTATCGTTTCTTCCATGGTTTTTGGGTCATCATACTTAATCTTGTCACCAATAGAAGGTGGAAATCCACTTAGATATCTCTGAATCTTCACAGTCTCATCCTTAATGAATGGAACATACTTCAGCAATTCCAAAAATCTTCGTTCGTATTCATCAATGGTCATGCTGCCCAGCTTGATTTCAAAGAACTCTTTCATCTTTCTATCATAATACCTTTTAGTCAAGTATTTCTTCTCGAAATACCTCTTGAATTCTTTCCAAGTGATATCTTTCTCTCTAATGTGTTGCACCTTCACAAGCTGATCCCACCACATGGATGCCTTTCCCTTCAGTTGATACATTTCAATTCTTCCTTCTGCATGAGAGGAATAATTATGTAGTTGGAAATATTTCATCATGCCAAGCAACCATGTTTCGACATCTTCCTCCTTCTTATGTTTTCCATCAAACATAGGAGGCTTAATCTTATCCATTTTTCCCTTCAGTTCATCCACTCCAGATCTCTTGTGATTTTTGGTAGGAGATGGGCTTGAACTACTATGTACCTTTCGCTTGGAGCGACTTTGGGAGTGATGATGGTGTCTACCATCAGTCCTTTATCTTCTCCCCTCAGAAGTTTGGTGACTCCTTGTTCTGCTCGAGTCACTCTCCTTATCCAACTTATTTTCTATTCTCTCCAAACTCTTTAACAACTTTACGTTGAATTCACCTTGTTTTTTCTGAGTTTTCCTGAGCTTTCTACTATCTGCTCGACGAGTTTGGGCATCTTTCTGTAATTTTTCAATGATCTTCCTCAGATTTCCCTCCTTATCGATCTCCTTTCCGTGCCCATTGGAGTTCAATCCTTCAACTCCCAAGTGGAGGTCCATTCCTTCTCTTTCATTTTTTGAAATGGAAGCATTCTATGTCTCTTCCATTTATTTGGACTCCATGGAAATTCTACTCGGTTATGGCACTCGTCAAACTTCTGCAATCACAATGTGTAGAGAACCAGAATTTGTCAGGCCATCTCACCTTAACAAATTCCACACATTCAAAACCAATCCGATTTAATAAAATGTTTCGATTTCACGAATCTTCCGAGCTCTTCTAGGCTCTGCACCTTTTAGGTGATAGCCCCCTTTTCCTTAGTCCCCAACCCATGCGATCATGGGCCATGACCAAACGCTAAACTACTAGGTGCTACTCAGGCTTTTGGTCTTCGGAGATTTCAAGGCACACACAACTATCTCTTAGAGTTCTAATTACTGAGATTGCGAAGTCGAGTGGATCAACGGTCCACGTTTACCCATCCTCCAACAACTAAAATCCACTGTGGTCTTTCTGTCTTCGAATTTTTTGGGACTTCGAGACTTCGGACCTCGGGACTTCGGGACTTCGGACCTTAGGACTTTGGGACTTCGGACCTCGGTAGTTCCCACACTTGTTTCTTCCCAATATTTCAACATCTAAAATTATGATCTACTTTTCCCTTCGGGCCCACGTAGTACAACTTTCACCAACTAGGGCAGTGGCACACGGCAGATCTAGGAAGGTTCATGTCACCTTCGACGACATCATTAGGTCCCACCCTACTTGATTTTCGTTTTGGAGTTTTGGGCATAGGAAGTTCATGCATCCACACATCTCGTTTCTCCTGATTGCCAAAATTCTGAAATTATGATCTACCTTCCGCTTGATCCAACAATCAAGATCTTTTATTGCAATCTACGATGTAGATCTTTTCGGGACATCGGAGTTTCGGGCATCAGGAGTTCGTGCACCAACACATCTCTCTTTTCTCGATATTCGAATCCCTGAAAGGTTTCCAGGATAACTCTCCCACACCCACTCCAGATATGATGGTCATGAAGGATCTCCTTTCCCCTCGAACAGATCTTACGGCTCCAACACTTCTGGTGTTGAGCTCTCTTTCTCCCTATGGCCATATACCACACCGGATTTGGTTTTACTATATCGCTACACCTCCTGAGCTTTGTAACATGACCAAGCAACCCTTGCCACTTAGGAACATTCTAGGGTCCAAAAATTGGTTCTTCCTCACACAAATTCCACCTGAAACCTTGGGTCTAGTGACCACTTATCCGACCCATCCAGGCTCAGTGTTGAAACCTTGGGTCAGAACTCAAATTTTGTCTACTTCGACAACAATTCTTTTTGAAACTCTTGCTTCAACTTCCACTAACATGGCCTATTCAGGCTCAGTTTTGTAACCATGGCTCTAATACCATATTGTAACATCCCCGGCCATCAACCCACTTGCCGGGAAACACTACTATGCAGAACATTCTCATACTTATATATATAACATGCATATTAAATATAATTAACATATTGTTCTAAACAATATAGAGTAAGCACATGATTACTGCTAATATACATAATCAAGAACATTAACAATAATTCATATGCACAACAAAATACATGATAACATATAAGCATCACAGGCATTCAAAACATAATATTAATCACAAACTAATACTTATTTTTGAAATTGTAGTAATTCCATCAACTACGTGCATACCTTCCATGAACCTCCCAACCTTAGATCACGTTGTTCATCACTCTCAACAATAGGTCACCCCCAAGCTGGGAGTAAGCTCCACCGAGCAAGGAATCCTAGTCTAGGCAAAGTCAACAAAAGACACACAGTTACAAAGGAAGGATTCTCTCCCATGAGTCACTTACGCCCACTTCTCACAGACCTTCATTCCCCACATGCCTATTCCACCCGAGGAGTATACACTTTCACTGTCACCTGGATAGTCCTTCGGCCGCTAAACCTCCATTGCCTCGAGCTTCAACAACAGATTGGACTGGAAGTCTCTAAGCTCTATGGTAGCTACATGACCCCTTCCAGGAGTTCTCACTTCCTCCGCGCACTCTCTCACCTGGAGAGAGTCGCTCAACACTTGGAAACCTGTTCTTTTGACCAATTCCATTATAGTGAGGACACAACAACAAGGCTCAACAACGCACAATCAAAGGAAGCAACCTCACATGGTCAGGAACTGTGCGGCCACAACAACCCACTGGGATAACACAACATGACTCAAGCAATTTCAGGTTTCTCAACCATGCAACACATGACGCATTCATGGTTCTAGTTTCAAAGATGCGTGAGGGTGTATAGAGATACCATGTATATACTTAATGGTTCAGGTAAGAATTCCCCAAAACAAACACCGAAACAGAGGTTGATCATGGACACCTGCGAGTTCAGACAAAGTATGGAAAAATGGGACGTCAAACCCCCAACATGGATCCCTTCTCTGGTTTTAAATGCATGCGCCCAGGTTGACACCTGTCTCTTGGGGATGCATGCTCCCCATTTTTCACACGTTCCCCCAACCAGGAACTTAGGATAAAACATAAACATTTACACAACTTTGGAATAATATTTAATTATTATCCCCAAGGTCTTAAGATCTTAAGATTATCCCTTCTCCCAATGTTTCAACCCCCTCTCCCTTATCCAGACTTTGTGGAATCTTATTCTCCCATCACTCATTCATTGTGGTTGGTCCACACACAGAGATGTTTTTATATTAATAATGTGCATCATTACATGTACAAAAACTAGGCTCTTGGCCTTCAACACTTAGGCTCTCTTGCCTAATAAACACATAAGTCCACCAGCTTATATAAACTTGGCTCACCAGCCTAAAAATCATAATCAAAATCCATAATGCAATTGGGGCACGTCCTTGGGTATTACAGATGGGAGTATGATGCATGAGCATCTCTCCACCTCGGAAAATGCGCCAACACGTAGACGCACAATGGAGAAAGGGAGAGGCGTCGACCCTCCCATTTTTAAATTTAAAAAAATGCTATATGGATTATCGTGTTGTAAGGATGATAAATGCCAGGCCACGCCTTTGTACAGGTAGTGGATAGGGTTTCCTTAAATGGTTATTTGTAGCAGGTCCAGATCGTAGTTAGGTCTGGACATCCATTTATGTAATGTAGTCGTAGAAGTATTGTGTCGTAACTGGGATAGCGATGGCACTAAGGTAGTGAAGAGGATAAGCTCGGGGAGCCCTCTTTTGTAATTGAGAGTCCTTAGGAGGTCTTAGAATTTTAGAGAGAGAGAGAGGTCAGAGTAGAGATGACTTAGGAGGTCTTATAAGTTCTGAGAGAGAGAGAGAGCTTGAGAGAACTGGGACTCTATTACAGTCCAGTTTTTGTAAACATCTGTATAGATACACAAATATAATAGAAAAACAATTTTTTCTGCATATTGTTGTTCATGTATTTTGTATTTCATGAATGAATGTTGTAGATGTATGATAGGTTTTCATTTACAGTATAAAGATATATTTATTTCATCTTCGTTGAGTTCTATTATATCATTCTGGGTTCTTTTGGCTGTGTAGGGAGTGCACAATAGAATGTTAGAAGTTCTGTAGCCAGCGTAAGGAGTGTGCATCTGAATATTTATGCTGAGCTCAGAGGAGAACGTGCCAGGAGGGAACACCATGATAGATTGCAGACTCAAGAGAGCCTCAAGGNTGAAACTCTTGCTTCAACTTCCACTAACATGGCCTATTCAGGCTCAGTTTTGTAACCATGGCTCTAATACCATATTGTAACATCCCCGGCCATCAACCCACTTGCCGGGAAACACTACTATGCAGAACATTCTCATACTTATATATATAACATGCATATTAAATATAATTAACATATTGTTCTAAACAATATAGAGTAAGCACATGATTACTGCTAATATACATAATCAAGAACATTAACAATAATTCATATGCACAACAAAATACATGATAACATATAAGCATCACAGGCATTCAAAACATAATATTAATCACAAACTAATACTTATTTTTGAAATTGTAGTAATTCCATCAACTACGTGCATACCTTCCATGAACCTCCCAACCTTAGATCACGTTGTTCATCACTCTCAACAATAGGTCACCCCCAAGCTGGGAGTAAGCTCCACCGAGCAAGGAATCCTAGTCTAGGCAAAGTCAACAAAAGACACACAGTTACAAAGGAAGGATTCTCTCCCATGAGTCACTTACGCCCACTTCTCACAGACCTTCATTCCCCACATGCCTATTCCACCCGAGGAGTATACACTTTCACTGTCACCTGGATAGTCCTTCGGCCGCTAAACCTCCATTGCCTCGAGCTTCAACAACAGATTGGACTGGAAGTCTCTAAGCTCTATGGTAGCTACATGACCCCTTCCAGGAGTTCTCACTTCCTCCGCGCACTCTCTCACCTGGAGAGAGTCGCTCAACACTTGGAAACCTGTTCTTTTGACCAATTCCATTATAGTGAGGACACAACAACAAGGCTCAACAACGCACAATCAAAGGAAGCAACCTCACATGGTCAGGAACTGTGCGGCCACAACAACCCACTGGGATAACACAACATGACTCAAGCAATTTCAGGTTTCTCAACCATGCAACACATGACGCATTCATGGTTCTAGTTTCAAAGATGCGTGAGGGTGTATAGAGATACCATGTATATACTTAATGGTTCAGGTAAGAATTCCCCAAAACAAACACCGAAACAGAGGTTGATCATGGACACCTGCGAGTTCAGACAAAGTATGGAAAAATGGGACGTCAAACCCCCAACATGGATCCCTTCTCTGGTTTTAAATGCATGCGCCCAGGTTGACACCTGTCTCTTGGGGATGCATGCTCCCCATTTTTCACACGTTCCCCCAACCAGGAACTTAGGATAAAACATAAACATTTACACAACTTTGGAATAATATTTAATTATTATCCCCAAGGTCTTAAGATCTTAAGATTATCCCTTCTCCCAATGTTTCAACCCCCTCTCCCTTATCCAGACTTTGTGGAATCTTATTCTCCCATCACTCATTCATTGTGGTTGGTCCACACACAGAGATGTTTTTATATTAATAATGTGCATCATTACATGTACAAAAACTAGGCTCTTGGCCTTCAACACTTAGGCTCTCTTGCCTAATAAACACATAAGTCCACCAACTTATATAAACTTGGCTCACCAGCCTAAAAATCATAATCAAAATCCATAATGCAATTGGGGCACGTCCTTGGGTATTACACATGGGAGTATGATGCATGAGAATCTCTCCACCTCGGAAAATGCGCCAACACGTAGACGCACAATGGAGAAAGGGAGAGGCGTCGACCCTCCCATTTTTAAATTTAAAAAAATGCTATATGGATTATCGTGTTATAAGGCTGATAAATGCCAGGCCATGCCTTTGTACAAGTAGTGGATAGGGTTTCCTTAAATGGTTATTTGTAGCGGGTCCAGATCATAGTTAGGTCTGGACATCCATTTATGTAATGTAGCCGTAGAAGTATTGTGTCGTAACTGGGATAGCGATGGCACTAAGGTAGTGAAGAGGATAAGCTCGGGGAGCCCTCTTTTGTAATTGAGAGTCCTTAGGAGGTCTTATAAGTTCAGAGAGAGAGAGGTCAGAGTAGAGATGACTTAGGAGGTCTTATAAGTTCTGAGAGAGAGAGAGATTGAGAGAACTGGGACTCTATTACAGTCCAATTTTTGTAAACATCTGTATAGATACACAAATATAATAGAAAAATAATTTTTTCTGCATATTGTTGTTCATGTATTTTGTATTTCATGAATGAATGTTGTAGATGTATGATAGGTTTTCATTTACAGTAGAAAGATATATTTATTTCATCTTCGTTGAGTTCTATTATATCGTTCTGGGTTCTTTTGGCTGTGCAGGGAGTGCACAATAGAATGTTAGAAGTTCTGTAGCCAGCGCAAGGAGTGTGCATCTGAATATTTATGTTGAGCTCAGAGGAGAATGTGCCAGGAGGGAACACCATGATAGATTGCAGACTCAAGAGAGCCTCAAGGTTACTGAACACCTTTGAGGTAAGACTATGTAGAGAAGGC
>JZKD02S1830311.1:0-13544 GCA_000966675.3 Picea glauca
GAGTTGTTGTGTTATGCTTGGTTGATGCACATCTTTGAGAGTTGTCTTGGTGATTGATCTTGGTGAGTAGATATGATTTGGTTGATAAGATTGATGAGACAGGTTGTTGTGTTAGTTTGTTTGGACAGGTTGTGACAGCTTATTTGTACAGGTTTGGTGGATGGTTGATGCACTTGTTCATGGTACAGGTTTTGTACAGGTTTGGTGCATGGTTGATGCACTTGTTTATGGTACATGTTGATTACAGGTTGAGGTACAGGTTGGTGCATGGTTGATGCACTTGTTTATGGTACAGGTTTTCAGTAGTATATCTCACAGTGATAGTGTGGCAGTGGTTCCATCATTCTACTTATACGTCAGGGTGGTTGGACGTGGCAAGGACAGGTGGTTGTAGCCACCTTCTGGTTGTATCCGAAGAACATAGGGGGGTCGTAGCCTCCTTCTGGTTGTAGCAAGAGAATTGGGGAGTTGGAGCTTCCCTCAAGTTGTAGCCTGAGAAATTATGGGGTTGGATCCTCCTTCCAGTTGCAGCTGGAAAACAAAGGAAGTTGGTGCTTCCAATGAATGTAATTCTTAAAGACATATAAGAAAAAGCATTATGTGGTTTTCTCCCGCTTTGGGTTTCCATGTAAAAACACCGGTGTACTGTGTATGTGTATGATTTCTCATTTGTTCATTGTTTATTTACTCTGCAATTATTGGATGATAATGATATATTGATATAACACTTGCATATTGTGGTTAAAATGGATTGAATTGCTCTATTATTGATTCACCCCCCCTCTCACTAATCCAACATAACCCAACTAATCTTGATGATTTTGTGTCCAAGCTACTCATATTGAATCAAGGGGAAAGAATAATTATGAGAACTTTCCAAAGAAACTAGTCCAATCAATTGTAGACAAGGACAAAGGAAAGGGAAAGGAAAAGATAAAAGCTACAGTGAAGAAAGAAGTTGAGAAGCCTACATGTTCGCATTGCAATAAAGGACATGACAAGGCCAGATGTTGGAAGCTTCATCCAAAACTGAGACCAAAGAGGTTCAGAAACAAGAAGGGTGATAAGAAGACCAATGCTACAGTCCAACATGATCTTGGATCATATTCAGGTGATGAAACCAAAATCACAGACATGGGAATACAAGGTATAACTTTTGTTGCTAGTTCTAGCTCTAGTACTCATTCCTCAAAATTTGAATCTATGCATGATGAAAGAAAACAAAGTTAGTTATTTCATATTAGAGTCGTCTCAAAACATACAAAGATTGATACACTCTTTGATAGTGGTTCACAAGCTAATCTTATTTCTAAAGAAATTGTTAAGATGTAGGGACTTGAAACTAAGCCTCATCCAAAACCTTATCCTTTAGGATGGGTATCTGAAAATGCTAAGTTACAAGTGTCTAAACAATGTAAACTCATATTTGCAATTACCTTTAATTTCATAGATGAGGTAGAGTTAAATGTTGTACCACTTGATATTTGTGGGATTGTTTTGGGAAGTTACTTTTGTATGACAAGAAATCTATCTTCTATAGAAAGGAGAACAAGTATCATCTTATAAAAGATGGGATTGAGTATATTGTGAGAGCCCATCAAATGAATAGCAATTTGTCTCATGTTTCCACAAGACAGACGAAAAGGCTTGTAAATGCTAGAAAAAGTTTTGTACTCATGATTGTAAAATCTAAGGATGATGATAAATCCAATGCTTTAAAAGGATGCAATCCTAAACATAAAGATGAATCAATTAAGATTGTTTCTAACTATCATGAAATGTTTCAGAAACCTAAAGGGTTACCTCCCAAGTGAGAAATACAATAGGAGATTCAATTGCAGCAAGATGCCCCTCTTCCTAACGTTGGCATGTACAGGTTATCAATGATTGAGAATGAAGAAATCAAGAAGCAATTCCAAGAGTTTATCGAGAAAGGTATCATTTGACCAAGTACTTCTCCATGTGAATCACCCATTGTGTTGGTGCCAAAGAAAGATGGTACATGGAGAATGTGTGTGGATTTTTGTGCATTGAACAAGATCATGGTGAAGAACCGTTATCCTCTTCCACGTATTGATGATTTGTTAGATCAGTTGAAGAATGCAATATATTTCACTAAGTTAGACTTAAGAAATGGTTATCATCGAATCACAATTTTTGAAGGTGATATTTGGAAAACTTATTTTAAAACAAAACAAGGTCTATTTGAATGGCTAGTCATACCCTTTGGGATTTGTAATGCTCCTGCTACTTTCATGTGGATTATGAATTATGTATTTAGGTCATTCATAGATGATTTTGTAATAGTCTACTTAGATAATATAGTGATTTTCAGTGAAAATTAGGAAGATCATGTAATGCATGTTCGGAAAGTCTTAGATGTTTTGAAAAAGGAGAAATTGTGCCTAAAGATGTCAAAATGTGAGTTTGGGAAAACATATTTAGTTTATTTGGGATATATTGTAGGGGGTGATGAATTGAAAATTGATCCCTCTGAATTTGAAGTCATCACAAAATGGAATAAGCCTAATAATGTAACATAAGTTAGGAGCTTCCTGCGGGTGGTCCAGTATTGGAGGAAGTTCATTGCTAACTTTTCGTTTATTGCATCTCCTTTACATGATTTTACAAGTACTAAGTGGGTCTTTCAGAGGGGAGGAAAACAAAAAAAATCCTTCAAAACTTTGAAAGAGAAGATTAGTATAGCCCCAGTTCTAGCATTGTCGAATTTACAATGACCATTTGAGATTGAAACTGATGCAAGTGATTATGCCATGGGAGAAATGATAATACAAAGGAGGAAATTTATTTGTTACCATTTTGATACCTTCACTGGTACAGTGAGAAACTATCCTACCTATGGCAAAGAATTGTATGTGTTGGTTCAAAGCGTGTAGAACTGGAAACACTATTTGATGGGAAAAAAGACAATAATCCATAGGATCATCAGCCTTTGCAATATCTTCAATCGCAGTCCAAGCTACAACAGTCGCGACATTTTCGGTGGATGGGATTCTTGCAACAATTCCATTTGGTCATCAGATATAAAAAAAGGTATACAAAACAAAGTTCATGATATATTGTCAATATCTTCTGTTAGTGCATGCATTTTTTTACAACATAGTTATTTAGCTCATGAAAGTTACATTGAACAATATGCTAAAGATGCATATTTTAACGATGTATATGAAACATTAACCCATGGTTCTATAGTGCAAGAATTAGATTATCATGTACATGACAAGTTTTTGCATCATCTTGGTAAATTGTGTATCCCACGATATGAAAGAGTGCATGTAATCAAAGAAGCACATACTTCTCTTATTTATGGTTATTTTGGTGTAGGAAAAATAGTAGTTCAATTACAATGCTATTGTTATTGGCCTTGGATGTATGAAATTGTGTCCAAATATGTAAAAGGATGTGTCATGTGTGAAACTAGCAAACCAAGTAACGGGGAATTGGGTTTGTACATGCCACTTCATGTACCTTCTCGTCCATGAGAAATTGTGTCTATGGATTTTGTAGGGGGTCTACCTATGTCTAGAAAAGGTCATGATTACTTGTATGTGGTAGTGGATAGATTCAACAAAATGTGTGTCTTGATGCCTTGTAAGAAGGATGTGATAGGAGAGAAGACCGCACATATGTTCTTCTAGAATGCTTGGATTCATTTTGATCGTGACTCTCTCTTCCTTGGGTAATTTTGGTCAACTTTGTGGGGGTTAATGGACACAAAACTTTAGAAGAGCGTTGCTTTTCATCCACAGACCGATGGACAGATAGAAGCAGTCAACAAGATAGTGATACATCTACTCTGGGGATATTATAGTGAGTATCTTAAGCTTTGGAATGAGAAGTTGCATTATGTACAACATGCCTATAATCGTGCCATACATTCTTCTACACAGATATCCTTTTGATATACGTTTTGGATATTTACCTAAGCTTTTTTTGGACTTCATTTTTGGGAAAGATTTAGTGGTGGATGGACATAGGGATGCAGACAAAGCCACAAATTCCATTCAAAAAATACAATTGGTTTATCAGGTTGTGCAAGAACAATTAGAAAAGAGCCAAGCCAAGTATAAGGCTAGGCATGACAAGCATTGGGTCGATCAGCATTTCCAAGTCGTTGATCAAGTTGGGTTATACATAAGAAAAGAACGTCTTAAAGGTGAAGGTAAAAATCTCAAGACAATCAAGTATGGTCCGTTTACAATTTTGGAAAAGATTGGTGATAATGCTCTCCGGTTAGATTTACCTCCCTCACTTTTCTGATTTTCATCCATCATGCTTTACTTGGATTCATTTAGACCCACACGAAGATATTCCACGTCACCTCTTTGTGAAGTCCTAATCCTTCTGTCAAGAATAATATCTTCCTGCAACTCATCAAGATATTTAGGAGCAAAATCATCAACTGAAGGAACTGAAACATTCTCACCTTGATCCATAATCAAAGGAGGCTCATATAGTTCCAAAATTCAGTGTGAATGTTGAAAACTTGAAACTATATGAGCCTCCTTTGATTATGGATCAAGGTCAAAATGTTTCAGTTCCTTCAATTGATGATTTTGCTCCTAAATATCTTAATGAGTTGCAGGAAGATATTATCCTTGATAGAAGGATTAGGACTTCACAAAGAGGTGATGTGGAATATCTTTATGTGGGTCTAAATGCATCCAAGTAAATCAGATGGATGAAAATTAGAAAAGTGAGGGAGTTGAACCCTCCCTTGCTTGCTAAATGAAATCAAACTTTTGGTGGTCCAAAAGCTTCTTAGTGGGGAGGACTGATCCAGAAGGATTCTCACAACTGATCCAAAATTTATGTTCTCAAAAGCTGATGAAAAGGTCTTCATGTTGAATAGGTCGTCAAGAGTTTTCCAACACAATTTGAAAAGGCTCAAACAGACACCATATGCAAAAGTTATGGCCTTCGGAAGTTGAAGGAAAAATAGGGATAGAGAATGACACATGGCATACCTAGAGGTTGACATGTGGCACACTCAAACACTGACACATGGCACACCCATAGGTTGACACATGGAATACCCAAAGGATGACACATGGCCAAAAAACGTGTGGCAGGATGACAAGTTGACACATGAAACCACACGGACCAATCGGAGAATACCACGTGGACCTTCTAGAAATCCCATGTAGCAGCCATTCTTATCTCTTGTGTGGCGGTGGAATATTGCATGGTAGAGTTGGTACTACGTGGCAGAGTTAGTTGACAGGTTTGTGTTTATTTTTTGTTACATATTAAATACAAACAGACATGGAGATATGGCAAAGATATGGCAGAGGGTTAAATCATACGATGGCTAAAATATGTGCTAAATATTCAATTATACTATATAGTTCACAACCATATGTTATATTTGGTATAAAATCCCACAAAATTTGTGCCAAATATTCTTTTTTTGTGGGTGCCAAATATTCAACTATACGATATAGTTCGCAACCATATGCTATATTTGGTATAATATATCCCATAAAATGTGCAATGACGGGAGTTGAACTCATGACCTTGTGATTATAAACCTTATGCCTTACCACTACACCACAAATTGGACTTGTGTAATGTAATTCCCAAAAATACTTATAAGGTGTAATTTACAACAATTTTTGGAGAATAAAGGCCACCTAACCTTTTTAATTGTGAGAAGAAGCGAAAGGAATTTTCCATTAATGCTCTTATCTTCCTAGAAGAATTATGATGACTTTTTGCAGGTTGATCATTTTTTATGTCAAGAAGACATTTTGATGTACTTTTCTCATCATTTTAATGGATTGATGTCACTATTGAAGCAGAATCAGAGATGTATCCCACGAGGCGTGAACTCCATTAACGACTTGTTATTTTTCTTCTTTATTGTTGTTTATTCTCCATTTTCATCCATTTGATTGCTCATTAAACTTTAGTAAGTCCATTTAATTAATAAAGTTGCGGGAAATTCCAATTAGCATAACAAAATCAATTTAAGGACTTAATAAAGTTGCGGGAAATTGCAATAGCATAAAAAAATCAATTTAGGTTCTAATTTTAGATAAACCTAAACCAACAAATCATCCCATGTGGGTATAGAGAAGGGGTAATACTGAGAAATTTTCTCTCACGAACCTATTGTTTGTCCAATTTTTTCTTTGCAAACTTGAGTTCTTCCCAACTCTATTTTGGCACTTGAGGTCGTGCAACAATGTCTTGCCTCAATCATAGGGGCTTAGCAAGCATGCACCTATGACAACTAGATTATACCCCTTCACTGAATGTTTTTCCATAGATTTGACTTAAGCCATAAACTATCAATGCAACCAAGTCCTACCCAACTTAGTTCATTCAAGAATCGACACATGTCCAACCGTGACCTTCAAAACATTCCAACAATACTTAACACTTATACAATATCAAAATTTATCCAACACACAATAATCCAAGGAACAATGAAATCCAACATGCATAAAGAATATGCAACACGCAAGTACGGGCATCATCTAAGGTAGGTGCCTTAAACATTATAATAAGAAGAATGTTGAAATGTACAAAAGAGGAGCACCACCAATTTTCTACAACTCATTTATAGACTACAATTACACTACACAAAACATCATACAAGAATTGTCATTCCAACCCCTGAAGAAACTACAAGACTATCTCCTATAGATCCTATCCTCCTCTTCATGTCACTTAGTGAGTGTAATTCATCCCACTATGCCCAACCTTGAACTTGACAAAACCATAGAACTCCTTACACTCTTGTAAAAAATCTCTTTCTTTTTGCTTATGCCTTAACACTTTTGAGACATCCTCCTTTTATATGGGAATTGACTTACACTTGCAAGCCCCTAAGATGGACCCAAGTGCCCACTTATCCAACTTGCTTCCTTTGGTTACTTGTTTGTCAATCGATTATGTCCAATAAGCGCTTCTAAGTCTGCCCAAGTGCATCCAAGTCATGTTCGTCAGTGTCAGTTAATGACCACTAAGTTGATCATGTGGCGAAGGTACATGAAGCCAATCAAGGCAAGGGCCTTCCATCCTCCCCTACTAAAATTCGTTGTCATCCTCAACATCATCCTCAAAAAAATATTGTTCTTCAAGGCTGTTGTCTAGACCTATGCATCCATTCACAATTGACTCTCTTAATTGCTCTGCATTGTTCATGCCAAAATTTCCATGCAACTATCCCTTGTCCAATTTCTTCCTTTGAAAAAATGTTTTTTCCCAACTTCTGCCAATAATCCCTCTCAGATGTCCCATTGATTTTCTTGCCTCTTGTTGCAGCTACAATCTAATTCCAACATTGTTGTGACTGTCTACTACTACTGCGGCTGCAATCCAACCTTGGTCAAGAAGATCGTCAAATTTTCCGAGTGTTGCACCATCTGCACCTACTACTGCATCATTGCTTCAACCAACTTGTCATGTTTATGTACATTGGATCCCCTCAAGTATTCAACTGATTGGGTAGCCAATCCAACCATTGTGTCCCATCTATGAGAATGCACTTCCCCATGCCCAAAGAATATTTTCCTTCTGCATTTCAGTGTTCATGTACAACTCTTCAGAATGAAGAAATGATCTCTATCATTTCCTCAACTATTGCATCATCCCAACCCAAATTTTCTGAGGCACCTTTTCCACAACTGCTTTAGGCTCCACTACCTACTCCTAGGTAGTAATTCGCCCTACTATGGGTTAATGAGAAGACAATGGCAAGTGGTTTCCAAGGCCACCGCCAACATCAATATTTTTTCAGAATCCATAGAGTGATATGAAGTGTTTAGAATATCACCATATTTCTATGTCAAATACATCAAAAGCATGTTCAAACCAATTACTCAATTTCTCTCTTCCAATAATCTTTCAATTTCTAGGTCATCTTACCAACCATCTTTCCCAAGTGTGCCCAAGGAGGGTTCAGTGTCTTCCTTGGTCCTCACATACCAAGGTCCTCGCTCCTCAACCTTGTTATCTTGGTCTACTTTCAAGCCTAGCCCGTATAGGGAGAATGCTTCATTGGCTTCCTTAGCTGAATTTTTCATTGTCTCCCTCTACCAACTTAGCACTGGAACGTCTTGCTTATCCAAGCAAACATCCACTAATCTAGCCACCATTGTCATTATGGGGTCCACTATGGATTAAAGTCAAGTGAGCCTATACACCAACATATTCATTGAACCACTCTCCACCAAAAATTACATAAGACATCCTTCTGAAGTCTTGTGTTTAGATTGTTCATCAAGAATAACACTTCCTAGCTATCTACTACAAAGTTGTTTAGCCCCTTGGATAGTTTTTGAAACCATGCTAGAGGAAGTCATTCTTCCAACAACTTCACGATGCTTCCTTACTGTAGGGATAACAAACAAATCTTAGCTTGAAAAGATGACCAAACAATTTAAGTGAGGCATAGGCACTGTGTTTGTATTCCTCAAGAATTATCGCTCTATAATAACTTCAAAGTCATCCATCGGTACAATTTCAAACTTACAGTTCCACTCCAAACACCAAGCTTCAAGGCAACTATGTTGGCCATACCAATCACCTTTTCCACCTCTGATTTCACTGCCTTGAAAGTATTCTACACCCACTCAAGTAGCAACCCAAGATTTCTTTCAACATCTTCCTTTATGAAATTGTGGGTCATTCCACTGTCAACCATGGCATCCACTAATCTTTCATTCAATATTGTTGAAACATAGCAAATCCTTATTCTTCGCTTACTATAGATTTCTCTTCTAACAAAGTGCCCAAGACTTGCAAAACACCAATAGATGGTTTTTCCACTTCTTCCACAGGAGACAACTTTTGCTTCATTGTACAATTCTTAGCATAATGATCCTTTACACAAATCCAATAAGAAATAGGCTTGCCTTTTTCCTTAGGAGCATTTGGTTGCTTGGCCTTGTCCTCGCCAAACTTTCTAGATGACTTCTCCTTTCCTTTGGCATTCTTCTTGTTCTTGCCATACTGTGTCTCTCCTAAAGCATTCTCACCGATCCTTGGACCACCTTTTGCCTCTACCTTGTATTCCAACAACGTGTTTGTTGTTTCAAGGGTTCGCATGTTCTATCGTTACATGTCATTCTGCACCCAAGGTTGCAATCCATTCATGAAATGGTACAACCTATCTTCTTTAGACATGTCTTTGATTTCCAACATAAACCTTGAAAACTCTTTGATGTATTGTAATATCCTCGGATGTGCTATATTGGAATATCATAATATTTATGCAAATATATGTTGTTTCTAGTTGTGTGATTTTGTCAAACAAATGGCACTCATATACTCTTTATGCTACAATCTTGAAAGACGACTTTCTACAACAATTTGCATACTTATTACTTTCGTCAAACACATTGTATACAGTCTGAGTACACATAATATGGAGAAAGCAACATGGGTATTTTATTATGAATGGAATCCAAAACAAAACAAGTCTTTAGTGGTTGCTAAGGTAGTTGCAATACATCAATGAAAAACACACAATAACAAGCCAAAAACCTGGATGATGCCACGACCTCCTCGATAGATGAAGCTTCCTCCTCCAAATTGCATAGGGGCTAACTCCTAACCTCCAAACCCTCTCCAAGATGATGTCAAACCAGAAGATGAAGCTCAAGTGAAGATCCTATATGGATCCTCCTCCTTGTCTAGCTAGGGTGGATATTCCACCATCGAAACTAAACTACAATGGAAGGGTTTTGCCAAAAACCCTAATGAAAAGATTGGCTCTAAGAGCACTCCATAGAGATCAATCCAAAACACAATTCCAAAGTGAAGTGCTACCCCTCCTTTTATTCTTCCTCCGCGCCCTTCTAGAATTTTCCCTTTTTGACTAAATCAAACATGACCCTTATTCCCCCTTTTAATTTTCACTTAAAGATTAAAGTCACTTTACTAATGTTTAGCAACTATTAATCTAAAAGTTATTTTATTATATTTTAATAGAAACATAACATCTCCTAGCTATGTGACATCAAATAAACCCCATGACTCCCTTTTTCTTCACTAACAAGCCTTGGAAGTCATCTCCAACTACAGAATAGGGAAACCCAAAAATGGGGACATGACAGTCCTCCCTTCCCAAAGATTGTTTGTCCTCAAGCAATGCCATCACACCCATAGGAAAAACAAACTGAACCAAATTGAAACTAATAATTATCCTAGGGTCCCAAACCAATCTGAAAGATGTGGAGCACCTATCGCCCACAATATTTCCCTATAATGTACTAACACAAGGGGCCTCCTGAAAGTAACAGTTGGCTCTCTCGGTTGCCAAATTGTCAACCTATAAAATCGCAAGGTCCCATGCTATCGCTAGAAAGGACCCATCATGTTGATAATGTGCCACACTAATCATAAATATCTAATCCTCCTACCTAAATTGCATCCTCTTCTCCTACATCCACAAGTTGTAATGCCTCAAATAATCATCCCCACTATCGAGGATCATATCCTACCAATGTATCTCAGTGAAGTCAACCAAACCAACTCAAAATCAAACATCCCAAAGAAGTCTATGTGGTCACAAACTGATAGGGAATCAACGACACGTAATCTTCATGTATCAAAGGGAAATCCCTAATACTCCAACACCCCTATCCTATTGCAATCATCCAGGCATTGTCTGAAAAATATCTCAACACATCACTCCATTCAAACCTCTCTCAGACTGACCTATAAGTGGTAAAGTCACCAGGGTCCCAAACTACCATGTATGATGTGAAGCACCCTCTACTCATAAGCCTTGATCTGTTAGGTGCTAACACAAGAATCCACATGACTGCCTCTGATAATCCAGGAAATCATAAGCTGCACAAACTCAGTCAACTCCTCAAAGAACCACTCCTCCAAGCAACCAAAGTTAAGCATCCCAAGAGTAAACTTTGGAAAGCGAAAAAATTGACCATCTCATATGTATCATTTGTCGAACTGTCAAGCACTATAGTCCAAGGGTCCCAAGCTAATCTCCGAGAGAAACCATCATACCAACATTGCACCCCTCTGATCATAACCATATTACCACCATGCTTAGACTGTACTCTCCTATCCTGGACCCCCAAGCTGAAATACCTGAAAGGACTGAACTCATTATCCTAGATCATGTCTTGCCAATGCATCTTGGTGACGTCGAAGCCTACCAATTTGCAGATAGACTCAATCTTGGGTATCATGAGGGAAAATCTATCTCACCATATAGAATAAGGCTCAACAACTCATCTCACAACATCCCCACAATGATGTAGACCAATCACTGACACAACCCTGTCGATCACCCTCATCATATGAAACAATATATCACTCTAATGAATGTCAGGATCCCACCACCAAATTGGAAGTCCATCACTCTCAATGTCTGTTGAAATCTCCTTGAACCGATCCAACAAAGTCGAGATCTCCTCCTATTCACTTTGCACACAGAGCACATGATCCAAATGAAATACCTCTGACATGGTCGTAATGCCACCTGTCTCATCCAACTCACTTAGGTGAAACTCCCATGTCTTGATGTATATAATGAGGGCATAAAATAACAGTAATATATGCCTCTTCCACTGCCTGCAAGACTGGAAAGTGACTAATGCATTGGTCAACCACAAGGGTATGACCAAGAGATCATCATGAAGTCTGGAACCAGAGATGTGACTATCTTGCGCCCTGGCCCTCATCTGATGATATCCCAGATGAAAATCAATCATCGAGGAATATGTTGCTCCCTGAGGATGACCCATCCACTCACCAATCCTGGGAAACCTCAACTCAATGGTATGTTTGAGGACTCTGTCGGGAGGTCTCTCTAACGAAACACCCAACTCCATTGTGCATTATTGTGTGCCAATGAATATCCTTGCATATTGTTTCCTATCACCGAGTCATCTTGTACCATCATGTATCTTGTAGGCACTATTGTATCCATCACTCAACTGATGTCACCTAAACTTATATTACAGAGCATGCTCATGTTTGTCATATACATGTCCACCCAATCCATGGATGCATACACTTCCCTGTGGCTTGGGCCACAAGGAATGTTCTCAACTATCTCCTATGTAGCTAAGCCTTGATCCTTTAGTGGGATCTCCAAGAGAAGCGACTCATGATCCCCACAATGCAAAACAGGGGCATGGTCAAAACCGTCTGCACCATACTTCTCCTCAAGCACCTGCAACTCTAAATGCTCCTTGTGTGGGATCGTCATAAAATGCTCCTCCCTCAAATCATGGGTGCCACTCACGCCCTCATGTGTCATGGTTTCCAAATATGATGGAGTCTTCGTTGCAAGTGATGAAGAGCGTGCCAAACTCAATTGGTAACAAAGCTCCTCAACCTCCATTTCCTTGTCTTCAGTGAACTTGAGAGCAAGGTCCCTATCCATGAACAGCTGCAAGTAATCTGATTTTATCTACTCTAGGGATTCTTTGATAATGTGTAATTCAATACTAGTGACTCCACGTGCAACTCATTTTTGTCTCTCCTCCAACTGAATAAACTTATGAGCATTACCTGCCCTAGTCAACACTTGCACAATTTGTTCATCTATGACTAGCAGTCTGTCCTCCAAACCATGTGATGTTATTTCATCAACATGGCATGGGATGTCAACTGACTCACTAGATGATATTGTACAATGATGGGACTCGTGTGGACTATCCTCCTCATACAAGATTTCTGATCCGTTCTCGTCCACCAAATCAGCCCCTTCATTGTCATATTTTGGTACAATCATGTATGCATCATCATACATGTCATAAATAGGATGAGGTGTTGAATCCGCATCATAGTTAGGTGCTAGCACGCTTGAACCACCCTCATCATCAACATCATATACAAGGAAAAGCGTTGGATCCTCAACATCGATTGATTGGAACATTTCCTCGTAGTCTTCATAACTAAGACAAGATGTTGCATCCTCACCTTTTGCTGATTTGAAAACTTCATTATGGGTATACCCATCCAACACACTAGTGTCATTGGCCTCATCAGTTAGCTCTGATGGTGTATCATAGGCAGTTGTTTGGTCTTCCTCTATGCACACATCCTCTGCATTGGTGTCCTTATCCCTATTAGACGACTCTCCATCATGAAGTGAGGTATTTGTTTTACCAAAGAGTGGCTTCCACCATTTTGGATGCTCTAATAATGTTGTGAAATTCTTTTGATAGTTTGTTAGACTCTTTTGATAGTTTTGACAAGCTTGTAACAATTCTGTTAGGAGTTATTGATTTGTCCCCATACTGTAAAATCCCAACCTACTGATCTCTCAATTTTTCCTTCTTGTAGCAATTTATGGGCATTCCTGGGTGATTATTTTTGTCAAACACCAAGTAGAAGTGCCCAACTTCCACTACAAAATCCCCTTGCATTGTTGTTGATTTGTTTAGGTGCAACGCTGATTCATAAATTATGACAAACAATTTGTGTACATCATGTGTTTGGTGTTTATTACTCACATATTAATGGAACCCAAACATTCCACACAAAAACGAAAAGAGGGGAGTTTTAATTGCATTAAACTCTTTAAAAGTGTT
>JZKD02S1830311.1:15703-28211 GCA_000966675.3 Picea glauca
AGACATCCTCCAGGACACAGACTGAGTGAATCGTCCTGAGAGAGAGCCCATGAGTTGGGTGTGCCCATGAGATGGGTGTGTTGTTCCTCTCCGAGATGGAGAAAGAACATTGTGTGCCCCTGTGTGGGGTGAGGAAGCCTGTGAGTTGGGTGTGCCCATGAGTTGGGTGTGTTGTTCCTCTCTGAGATGGAGAAGGAACGTTGTGTGCCCCTGTGTGGTGTGAGGAAGCCCATGAGTTGGGTGTGCCCATGAGATGGGTGTGTGGTTCCTCTCTGAGATGGAGATGGAATGTTGTGTGCCCCTGTGTGGGGTGAGGAAGCCCATGAGTCGAGTGTGTCGTTCTCTCTGAGACAGAGATGAAACGATGTATTGGTGTTCTCTATGGAGAGAGTTGAAATGATTTGATACTCCAAATGATTCTCATGTAAGACGCAGTGAGACAAAGATCTGTTGAGTAGAACGTTCATGTGGCTGAGCACATGTGGACGTGATCCTAGTGGTTGAGCACTAGTGAGTGTGTATTCTGATGATTCTCCTGTGAGACGCAATGAGATAGAGACTTGGGCATCCTTGTGGCTGAGCACAGGTGGACATGCCCCTAGTGGTTGAGCACTAGTGGGTGTATGAGATCCCTTGCTATATTGTCCAAGAGTCAGACTTACATGTAACCGTATTTGTGATGTAAAGGGTACAAGTCAGCGCCACCATAAAGTAAAAGATAATTAATATGGTAATTATTAATTATATTTTTAGTTATTGAGGTCGGCCCTATTGTGCCAATAGACACTACTTTTGATATGTCTAGTCTAATATAAATAAAGGTAATTTCCCCATTGAGGAAACATAACACAAGTGTGATTTTGGAAATTTCAGCAAGTACAAGTTCTAGGGCTGAAGTGTGCACCTCTCTTGGGTGCTAGCATTCTAGGTTTTGTTAGCACCCTTTTGTGTGCTAGGTTTATGGTGTGAGAGGTCTTTCTCTTGAAGAATATAGCAAAGGATTGGTTGGGTTTTCTCCCCTTCTTGAGAAGGGTTTCCCAGGATACTTCTTGTGTACTTGTGCATGGTGTTTCTTCTTGTGATCTTGGTTACTGCGGCAAATTGTTTATGGTGTAACTGCAATTATCTATGGTTCAAGTAAAATGTTAAAATTGGAATGAACTTCATGCTTGAGCCTAGCTTAATGAAAAATCAACATGGTATCAGAGCATAGGTCTTGAATAACCCAATGCACAAGCATTCAAAGCTAGTCGTCCTCTTCTTCCGCAGTTTCGTACGGCCCTCTAAGGTTTGCTGCAATTCTGTACGTCCCTCCTTTTTTGAGGTGTTTCGGCACCTTAAACTTGGACGTTGGGGCTAAAAGTTGTACAGGAGTGTACAGCCTCCTTCAGTGCACCTCCAGCAAGTCTCAGATTGCATTTCCGAGCATTTTGGATTTTTGGCCCTAGGGTTTCGCAATTTTCCGCATATTTTTGGTTTTAGGGGTTTTGCAACTCATTGAAGGAGCTTTTCAGCTCACTAGTATTCTTGTGACTCTCTTAAGGCTTGTTGTTGGCAGTGATAAGCCCAACAAAACCTAAGGTTGCTAGCCTAGCCTAGCCATTAGGTTTTCTAGCCCAGTTGACAATGGTTTGTGAAGAATCTGAAAATATGGTGACACCATGGCTACCTTCTTCATGAAGATGTCAGAGCACAGAGATCAGCCAAGTGCCATTGGAGAAATCATATCAGCACCCTTAGGTATGCACTTGTATATATTATTTGTATCACTGTCATGAGGGTACTTGCAGGAGGAAGTAACCTTGTTGAAGTCATGGATCCAGAGGGATCTCAGTGCATTCAGAGGAACAACACACTGGAAGTGAAGACTCCAGGTTTGATCGTTTTAATTATCATGCCTCTAACCTACATTTCTAAAGTTTGCTACATTACAAGTAGGTGTTGTAGTTGTGACAACAATCCTTAAATTGTTTTGATTCTAGAGATGTACTCATTATTCTCCTTTAGGAGATATTCTTGTTTTGTTTCCTTTCATTTGTTTTCTTGTTCCATGCAGGTTAACAACAAAGGAAGATGGTTATTCTTCAGACTTCAGAGGGAGTCAAAACTATTTGAGGAAGAATAGAACCATCATTGAGGCAACCAATTCAATGATGCATGATCATAGTCTTCCTATGATTTTGTGGACAAAAGCATGCATGACAGTAGTATATGTTCAGAACATGAGTCCTTGCCAGATTTTGAAGAACATAACTCTTGAAGAAACCTTCACCAAAGTGAACACTGAGATTGAACACTTCAAGATATTTGGGTGCCCAGTGTATTTTCACGTACCCAAAGAGAAGAGGTCCAAGCTAGACCCTTCAAGGAGAAAGGATACATTTATGGGATATAGTGAATCTTCGAAAACATATCGGATCTACATCCCTGGTCAGAGACATATTGAGATAAGCAGAGATGTTGTCTTTGAAGAAGAGATAGCCTTTCAAAGATCCAGAGAATCCCATATGGAGATTGACAGTGAGACAATTCCTTCTCCCCCCTTCAGCAGTTCAGAGAGAGACAGACATTATTCCAGTTCATCCAATGGTTCCAGCTGATCCAATTACTCTAGTTGATATGCCCAGAGATATTGCAGTAAGGCATAAAAGGCCTTCCTGGGCTCGACAAACTCTACAGGAGGCAGAGGGACATACAAGCCCCTCAAGGCACATCCCGAGAGAGCAAGAGACCAAAGAGATTTTCAAGCTACCTTTCATCCATGAGCCACATCATTGATTATGAGCCTTCTTGTCATGGAGAAGCGACATGTGAACAAGTTTGGCAAGATGTCATGTCAAAAGAATATCAGTCTATCTTGAAGAATGATGTATGGGATATTGTTCTGAAACCAGAAGAAAAGTCTGCAGTGACTTCCAAGTGGATTTATAAAATCAAGCATGCAGTTGATGGAAGCATCGAGAAATACAAAGTGAGCTCTGTAGCCAGAGGATTCTCACAAGCAGAGGGAGTTGACTATGATGAGACATTTGCTCCAGTAGCCCAATACACTTTTCTATGTACTATCATCCATGAGTTGGAAACTACATCAGATGGATGTAAAGAGAGTCTTTCTCAATGGTGAGATTGAGGAAGAAGTTTACATCAAGCAGCGAGAGGGATTCGTGACATACGATGAGAAATCATGTGTACAGGTTGAAGAAAGTCATGTATGGACTAAAGCAAACACCTCGTGTTGAGTACGAGAAGATGGATGGATTCTTGATGAGTTTGGATTTCAGCAAGAGTGTTGTTGATCCAAACCTATATTATCATATTGTTGGCAATGAGTGTCTAATCTTGGTCCTATATGTGGATAATTTATTCTTTACCGATTCAGAAAGACTTATTGTTGAATCCAAGCGATCATTGACTTCTGTTTTTGAGATGAAGGATCTAGGTATGTTGCACTACTTCTTGGGACTAGAAGTATGGCAGAGAACTGATGAAATTGTCCTGAGTCAAAGAAAATATACAGTGGAAATATTCGAGATGATGGACTGCAAATCCATGCCTACACCAATGATGATGAACTTGAAGAAAGATGAATGAGGCTTCTTCCAATTCAGATGAGATTGATCCACATGTGTACCGACAGCTGATTGGATCATTGATTTATCTGGTTAACACCAGACCTGATATATGTTATGCAGTGAATGTGCTTAGTCAAGTCATGAGTCAATCGAGACAAACTCACTGGATAGCAGCAAAGCATGTATTGAGATGCCTATGAGGCATAGTTGGATATGGCCTGAGATATGCGTCTAACGTAGACTTGAGTTTGCAGAGACATGTCGATGTAGATTGGGCAGGGAGCGCAGTGGATCGGAAGAGCACATCTGGTTGTTGTTTTACCTTGGGGTCTGTGATGGTTTCCTAGTGCAGCAGGAAACAGAGTTCTGTGGCCTTGAGAACCACAGAAGCAGAGTATATAGCATTGAGTGTGGCAATCCGCGAAGCAGTGTGGCTTAGCAAAAGTCTCACAGATTTAGTTGATCATGAGATGGATCCTACCATTATTCATTGTGATAACCAGACTTGTGTGAAGCTCTCTAAGAACCATGTGTTTCATGATAGATCGAAACACATTGAGATAAAATATCATTATATCAGAGACATGGTGTAGAGGAAAGTTGTACACGTGCAGTACCTTTCTACCCATGAGCAGATTGCAGATATCTTCACCAAACCGCTTGCCAAGACAAAGTTCGAGTACTTCCGTGAGAGTCTTGGCCTGGTGGAGAATACCTCCCTATCTGAGAGCAAGTGTTGATGACTACAGCCAAGACGAAGTTCGAGTACTTCCGTGAAAGACTTGGCCTAGTGGAGAATGTCTCCTTAGCTGAGAGGGAGTGTTGATGATTACAGTTGTGTGAAACATCCTCCAGGACACAGACTAAGTGAGTCGACCTGAGAGAGAGCCCATGAGTTGAATGTTCCCATGAGATGGGTGTGTTGTTCCTCTCTGATACAGAGAAGGAACATTGTGTGCCCCTTGTGTGGGGTGAGGAAGCCCATGAGTTGGGTGTGTTGTTCCTCTCTGAGACGGAGAAGGAACGTTTTGTGCCCTTGTGTGGGGTGAGGAAGCCCATGAGTTGGGTGTGCCCATGAGATGGGTGTGTAGTTCTCTCTAAGACGAAGATGGAACGCTGTGTGCCCCTGTGTGGGGTGAGGAAGCCCATGAGTTGGGTGTGTCATTCTCTCTGAGACGGAGATGAAACAATGTATTGGTCTCCTTTGCGCAGAGAGTTGAGATGATGTGATACTCCAAATGATTTTCCTGTGAGACGCAGTGAGACAAAGATCTACTGAGTAGGGCGTTCCTGTGGCTGAGCACAGGTGGACGTGACCCTAGTGGTTGGGCACTAGTGTGTGTATTATGATGATTCTCCTGTGAGACGCAGTGAGATAGAGACTTGGACGTTCTTGTGGTTAAGCACAGGTGGACGTGCCCCTAGTGGTTGAGCACTAGTGGGTGTATGAGATCCCTTGTTATATTGTCCAAGAGTCAGACTTACCTGTAACCCTATTTGTGATGTAAAGGGTACAGATCAACCCCACCATAAAGTAAAAGATAATTAATATGGTAATTATTAATTATATTTTGAATTATTGAGGTCAACCCTATTGTGCCAATAGACACCACTTTTGATATGTCCAGTCTAATATAAATAAAGGTAATTTCTCCATTGAGGAAACATAACACAAGTGTGATTTTGGAAATTTCAACAAGTACAAGTTCTAGAGCTGAAGTGCGCACCTCTCTTGGGCGCTAACCTTCTAGGTTTTGTGAGCACCCTTTTGTGTGCTAGGTTTATGGTGTGGGAGGTCTTTCTCTTGAAGAATATATCAAAGGATTGGCTGGGCTCTCTTCCCTTGTTGAGAAGAGTTTCCTAAGATACTTCTTGTGTACTTGTGCATGGTGTTTCTTCTTGTGATCTTGGTTACTGCAACAAATTGTTTATGGTGTAACTGCAATTATCTATGGTTCAAGTAAAATGCTAAAATTGGAATGAACTTCATGCTTGGGCCTAGCTTAATGAAAAATCAACAATTTTGCCAATCGTAACTATCATGCAAAATGCATGTTTGTTGGCAAGGTTGCCCTCGGTGACTTTTGGCTTCTCTCACCAAGTTCCCTTCTAAGCTTCTCTTGATGCATCAAACTCGTGCATGCTACCAATGGTTGCGGCATGCCCAGTCTATGAGCAAAAGTGCCCAATTTGTCCATGGTGTGCCTTGCTAACAAGCCAAGTCATCCAAAACCGATTCATGTAGACATCAACTTTCCATCAATGTCCATCCATGTCAATCAATGATCACCAAAATTATCATTGCAATGTAGGTGCCTGGAGACGAGGACCTTACAAGTTCCCTCTTATATCATTTTTTTTTTCACCAAGAAAAAAGTAGTCTCACTGCTATTCTATTAAAAATCAAGTGAAATTATCATAAGTACATATCTTTTGACATTATACTTTTGACTCCATATTTCTCAATAAGATCTTGAGAAAATCAAAAGTTCCATGTACCTTGACTACAAAACATATGTAACTATATCATCCTTTATAATGACTTGCTGTCCTATTTAGTACAATAATACATCATACATCATAGCATTGTCTTATATCAAAAATAAGATCTGGAAAAGTCATAATGAGGTCCCTCTTATATCATTTGAAAGGCAAATGTCTATCCATGTCAATCAATGATCACCAAAATTATCATTGCACCGTCGGTGCCTGGAGACGAGGACCTTACAAGTTCCCTCTTATATCATTTGAAAGGCAAAGAATCTGGGAGAGATTTTAATTTTCATTAACATAACCATCCATATCCTTGTTAATAATCACAAGAAGACAATATATAAATATAAGCTAGGTGCAAAAGAATACAAAGAATAAAATTCCTCGTTATTAATCGCAAGTAGACAAGATATAAAAATAAGCTAGGTGCAAAAGGCAACAACGAATAAAATTTTAAAAGATTACCTTATAGTAAGATTCCTCGTTATAAGATTCTCTCGGAGAGGTTCACCCACACATCCATTCAAAGGTCTTCTTATTTCTGTTTTGATAGTCTTGAAACTTTCCATGCAGATTAGAGGGGACATGAAATCGCACCTGAAATCTTCAAAGCGTCTCCTAAATACTGAAAATGCACAACGTAGAGATAGTGGGAAATACATAATGAGACTTGTCTTTACCAATGTCAGGAACAAATAAGATATAAAACAACATGCAATCTATCTAAAGCTAACTCTGAGCAAATAAATTTGTCCAGCGGAAAACAATGTCCCAGTGAAACGCTTATACGATTCCAAGTTAGCAGGAGTGATGAATTTAGGTAAAGTGAACTTTTATTGCCCCTGAATAANATAGCATGTCTAGACTAGTCATCAAGGTGATCCACCTAGACTACTAATACTGTATGCCAAAACTAGTCATCAAAGCAATCCCGGTGCTTGGTGTTGGGCTCGCTAGTCCTGCTACTCCATTCTATAAATAAATAAATAACCAACATATCAGTTTATATTTTAAACGAAGAAAAATAAAATGACTACAAATACACCAAAAATCTTTGAATACCTGTTTTATAGGACGGCCCTGGACCAGTGAGACTCGTACAAGACCTATACATGGATTTGTTTGTGAGTGCAATGTCCAAAACATCAAAGATGCCCCTTGACATATCATGATAAAAGAGTACTGACCTGAAGCACCTGCCCTAGGCTGGCATGTACGAGCAATGTTGTGTGATACATGATTCAGCAAGTTATCAACCGGAATCACAACACTTCCCGCCCCAGATTCGTGGACCTGCAGGATAAAATAAAAAATAAAATTGTAAGAGCAAATAAAATGTTATTTATTGACCTACATGACGTGTTAATGTCAATTTTAACAAAAATTGCAACTGCTTTAATTTCCAACAAAAATTGACCACCATCTTTTATTAAGAGCTCTTCCCTAATTTTGCATAAGCCTTCAGATTTCGAATATAAGTACATAGTTTTTTAAACTTACTTGAAGTAAGGATTGCATCTGTAACTCCTTTGCAGACTCTCTGAATGCTGCAGATTGCTTGGGTAACTGGAACACAATGTGGGGACCTGCCGATGGGCGTGACAAGTCATCGCCTCGAACATTGACAGTGTCCGGACGTGCACTGCCCATGTCAATGTAGCTAGGAATACGCAGATAGTTTGTACTAGGCAATATGGGTTTTAAACCCAAAGCCTTCATTATGTGAAAAGCCATACCTGGAGTGCCAGGCTTCAAAACAGTACCAGACACTTGTCCTGTCCGCTACAATCACATCCATTGCCAATGGCAGCCATTTTCTCACACATACAGATCCTTCTTTCCCGCAACAGGGGCANTTATATGGAATGGACTCAAAGTTATAGAGTTCATCATTTGGCATCGACAGTTCATGAGTACCTTAGCCATTTGGGCACCTCATTATAGAGCTTTATTCTAGCCCTACCTTGTTTTATAGTTGTAATGCATGAGTTTTAGAGAGTATTTGAAGATCAATGTTTAAGGGGAACACCACATCATGTTCTGTGTTTAGTAGATTTTTAATGTAGGATTCCGACATCTATTTTTTAGCAGTTTTCTCCATGCATTAATTTACATACATATTTTGGATGGTGCATGGGGATGGAAGGTAGTGAAATGGGCACTTTCAAATTCTTAATTTTGCTATTTTTAGAAGTTTCTACTTTTAGAAACTTGATCATTTTAGCAACGAATGACAGTTTTGTCAACCCAATAGTGAGTTCTTCAAATTGGTAATTTTAGATTTTCATGATTCATAATGCTTGAAAATTTCTAGTTTTAGAAATTTCATCTTTCTTGAAATCTGAAAGTGGATTTGGATATCAACTAGAGAGAAGAGCATGGGGTTCTATTTTTGTGAAGTATTGACATGTTTTAGGCCTTGGTCAAAGTTGGTCAAGCCTTAGGCTTAGAAATAGAAAGTTTCAATTCTCATAGATGATCACATTTTTGAAGACCTAGTATCAAGTACAATATGGTAGTGAAATTTGGTCACAAGGGCTTCACCTCGTTGACCAATATCTTATCACAGTCCTTCATAAAGGGGGTTTTAAAATTGCGAAAAATAAAGTCAAATATATTATAGGTTTTGAGGTGGCGAGGGAATGGGAATGTAGGGCATAGGGGGGTTTATAGGTATTGAGGGTTATAAAAAGTGGTATCTGGTAAAACTCAGGGATATTGAGTAAAAATAAGGATTTTTATTTATTGGAAACATGTATTGGAAGGGGGGTTCAACAAAAGAAATTTGGGAGGTATTTATCAATATTTAGTGAAATTAGGGGTATTATTTAATATTCCATGAACATCAGTTCTCTGTCACATGTTCTCTAAGTGAAGGCCCTATGAATTTGGTAGCAATTGGAGATTCCAATTTTTGGGCTATTTTTTGTAGTGTACTTTTTTTGAGATTTGACATTTATGGAGACCTAATATGGCGTATAGTCCTAGGTCAAATTTCATCCAGTTTGTGGATTTCTAACCAAATTTGTGGGGTCTGAAGCATCCTAGGAGGTTCTATGTGGGTCCCACTAGTTGATGAGGTGGCATGTACATGTTATTTTGATTGGAGGGAGTTATGTGGACCACACACAAATGTTTTGCGAGTTCTAGAGATGAGGTGCATGACTTGAGGATGCTTTTCTTGGTCTAAAGTAAGGCACATGACTTCTGGAGGTTCCCATGTAAGAAAGAAAACACACACACTAATGCAAAGCTACTTTTGTTGACTTTTCAATTTTGCACATGCCATTCTCACTCAAGGAATAAAGTGTAGGCTTTAGGAAGATCTTTTGTGCTTTAGAGAAAAACCACTTTTGTGAATTTGCATGGTTTTACCTAGACCATCTTTAGGAAAAAAAAAAAAAGTGCATAGGATAAAAAGCTTTGATTTCAACAAATGTGAACAAAAGAGGTATTTTCCTCTTATAAAGACCATGTACCTTCTTTGAGGAACCTTTCTCTCACTTTTGGGTGGCTTTATTCCATTTTGAARGTTATGTTATCRTTGTAAAGCTCTATGCCTACTYTACAAAGGKACAAGRGATAGTGAGGAGAGGAGTTGGATCTTRATGTTGGGGACTATTTTCTCATGAGTKCACACCCTYAACCCTCATTTTTTTGAGTACAATGAATATTGACTCCATAGGTTTTTGGTGAGAGGTAGAGGTTACTGCCACTTAATTCATGTGAATCCATTTTTGAACTACATGTGAGAAGGTGTTGCAGAAGAAGTTTGACACCCCCTTGTAGTTCGAACTAAACTTGTAACTTTGGCAAMAAAATAAAAAATAAAAAATTGTAACATCTATTTGGCTACWATATCTCACTGGTAAATTATGTCTTTTACTTTGGTTCAATCCATGAAATCACTCACTCTCGTGTTTTATGAGCAATGGAGATTTGAATTATAATATTTCATTACGGTGGCCATGCTCATGACTGTTGTGTTCAAAGCAAAGTGAGTAATCTGAAGATATAGATTTATAGGCGGGTTTTAAAACTTAGTGCCATGTAACTGCAGGATTTATTGAATATTCACAGGCTTTGAATAGACCATTTCATCTTTGTTCACTGCTTGATCCATATCGAACACTGCATGAAACCCTCGCTAAGAGAGAAATTCGAGATTCGAATGACAAACAATGGAGTGCAGTGAATGACAAACAATGGAGTGCAGTGAATGACAACAATGGAAGCAATGTGCGCTCGAGCTTGGCTTCCCAAATCCCCTCTAAGACATGCTCACAATGGTCACTCTCTTCTATCCCACAAAGAAGTCTATCTTTTAGCCTTTGTTATACAAAATTCTTCCACCTGTAGCTTTAGTTTTTACAACTGTAAACCTGCAATATTAGAAAAAATGCACTGGGCTTCTCATGGTATTTTAAAAGTGTTGAAACTTATGGCAAAAGCTTCATAAGTGTACAATCGAATGATTTTCTGTCACACATTCTTAGCAACTGATATATGCATTTCCATCAATTTTTTTAATTTTTTGATCGATTTCTGAATAAAATTGATCCAAAAACAAAAACATAGTCTAAAAAGGTTCAAAAAGTCTAATATTTAAACTACTTCTATCAAAAGTAGACTTGTATACCACTATGGGTTGTCAAGTTGAAGTTTTTTTAGGGCTGTCAAGTTGAAGTTTTGCAGCTCTGTCACATAGTAGATAAAGATAATAAAAAAATAACAGTAGACGTTTCTTTTCCCACAACAAATTTCTACAACACTTATTCATTACTTCCCTGCACCATTTTCATGTTTTACAGTGTGTACATTTTAGTCATCACTTTGTATATGGGTGGATAACTTGTATAGATCAGAGTACTGTTCCATTGAAGGGTTTGAGTTCAAATATTCTGAGGCCTGAGACCCTCACATAGGTTCACTAATTTGAATCATTAGTGAAAGTTTTTAGGCAAAATGGGTGAGGTTCCAATCAAAGAAAATAAGTAGCTCGTTTGCCTTGAATTTCAGATATGTGGCTTCTGTCTAGTTCATTCCTGTCATTTCTGTGGAATTTTTGGTTGAAGCAATGAGGATGTAATGTATAGGTTTATGTCTTGTTTCAAATGTCAGCCTTAGTTCAAGGCAAATGATTTTATTGATTTGGGTTGGTGGCTTGCCTCTTGCTAGGGTGTGGGAAGCTCTTTTGCTTAAGATTGTCACTTATTAGGTCTATTAATAAAGTGTATTTAACAAGAAAAAGTTATTTTCTTTATTGAAAATGAATGAAATGTAGGCAGATTATTAATATTTGTGATGAATACTTTGTTTGTCTAAATTTTATTTATTTATGATTATAGTAATGTGACTTATAATTAGACTTGCAATTGTTGTTGGTTATGAATCTTTGTCAAATTTCTTATGTAAACTTACAATTTATATGAATTAATGAATCCAAATGTTGAATGTTGTTTGTAGATATGATGATTAGGAAAGGTTGTTGAATTGTTGCATGCATTTCAAGGTTTCAGAATTTGAAAAAGCCGAGACTCTAAACTTAATTTGTTTGCTCGCATGCTATTATTATGGAATTATGGTTGTTTGTTTATGGAAAATATATGATGCTCATTGAAATAATATTTAATATTTTTTTTATTGAAATATCATTATCAATTAGATATCAAGTGGATCAAACAACTACCTCATTTTTATTCGCTGATTTGAAACAAACAAGTCAGTAAACAAACAAGTCAATCTGAAATCCTTCAAATATTTTCATGGCTATCATTGATCTTTGCAAAGTTGGGGATTAAATTGCATAGATTTGAGCTTTTTTAGGACACTTTTTTAGATGGGGATTAAATTGCATAGATTCGAGCTCTTTTAGGACACTTAATTAGAATTTAGACATTTATTTCTTTATTTTTGAAATTTTTTAGGTTTTGCTCTATGAAATTGAGTTTTTGCACCTTTATATTAAAGAATAGGTTCAGCATCGGTTATATTTGTGTGTTTTCTTTGTATGTTTTTAATTTCAAAAAACACATTACAATGACGTTTATTTGCAACTTCAAGGGAAATTGCTAGTTATATTTTATTAAGACTTCGTGGACTCTAATTTACAGCTTGTGTATAGTGTCGACAATCTACCTATCATACTATTGTACATGCTTCTTTATTATTTTTGGAGTACAAGCGTCTTCTTGCATTGCTTATGTCATGATCGTATTAATCAGTGTCTAACTCTTAGGATTAGGGCCTCTCAAAAGATTTGACATTCAATGTTCTTTGGGATTTTATTCAACTTCTAGAACAATGTTGTATGTTATGATAAGGGTCATTGCCACTTAGCGTGCTCCTATTTGCCATAAAATACACTCAATGGGAATTTTGGCCTTTGTGATCATAGCATGGAGTATATTTCCTTTGATGAAATAGGTGAACATCTGAATGAT
>JZKD02S1830311.1:41356-67072 GCA_000966675.3 Picea glauca
ACAAGGAAGGAGTATCCTACATTTGAAGAACTTTGGACTTGTTGTGCACAAGAAGAATCAAGAATCAATGCAAAAGAGAAACCCCAAAAGAAGTACGATGATCAAGCCTTCACAACAAGGTTCAATGATTTCAGGAATAAAAATAAGTTTGGCTCCAGGAAGAAACCAAATCAAGAGAAAGATATGTCAAGAATACAATGCTTCAATTGTTGAAAGTATGGTCACTACAAGAATCATTGTCCTAAGTTAAAGAAAAGGAAGGAAACACATGAAGCATCAATTTCCGAAGAAAGGGAACCCCCAAAGAAATCCAAGCAGGACAAAACAAACTTCTTCTTCTAAGACAAGGTAACAATACTCTTCATAATTCTTGTACATACCATGTTTTGCATATCTATTTCCTAGAAAATAGTATGTTCAAAGAGAAACTATACCTATGGAAGAACAACAATATAAGGATTTCTATCACAATGACTACAAGTCAGGCAATACACATGAAAGGATGAAGTACATCAACAAACCCTGGTAACAATTCATGTGTAAGTTATTACATAAGTAACAACTGCAAGATAAGTTGAAATCAGAATCAATCTTGAAGAAACCTAGAAGAATTAAAAGACATAAAGAAGTCAACAATCAAGAAGAAATTGGAAAAAGACTTGTGACACTTTGCAGAAGGCAATAAGGATGCAGACGGAAGCATGGGCTCTATTAGTTGGAGGGAGCTGATTTCAGAATTCCAAAATACGAGCATGCACTCATGCATGAAGCAAGGATTAGGAGGGAGCTAATCCTAAGTAATATGATCCATTGAAGATGATGAAGTATATATCCATGGTAGCAACCATGAAAAGAAACACGTGTCCAGTTTGACTTTAGAAGAAGTCTTATTCGAAAGGAAGCCTCAAAGTATCCCTGGTTGTCCATCCACATCCATGATCCTATGATGAAAGGAAGAAGTCGAAATCTTCAGGGCATGGAATCTATAGAAAACTCCATGGACCCAAGAGCTAAAGAGAAACATGAGGAAGAACATGAAGATTCCAAGAGAGAAAGAAATAGCGAAAACAACCAGTCATTGTATCGAGAATCACAAACTATCATCCTAATCTGAACTCACTAAAAGAAATCAAGCAGAGGAAATGAAAGTTGTGATGAAGAAAAATGTATGGAAGACTTATGAATGCAAGCATTGTAAGATCTAGAACTAGAGGTTCTTTCAGATGGAGGGAGAAGAATATGATGATTGCTTGTTCCAGTAAACCAAGCATAACTCTACATGAGCCAGTATATCGTTTGCAATATCCATGGGTTGGAGTTTACATGTAGAACAACCTCAAGGCTTTGAGGTATACCAAAAAGAGACCCTTGTATGCAGATGGAAGAAGATCTTGTATGGATTCAAACAACTTGGTGCAAAGCCTTCAATGCACATCAAAAGCGTGGTGAATTTTTTTCTATAACAAAGATATTGTATCAGAATGGTTACTCAAAATTCTAGGATGATGGATTGTTAATCCATGACAAAACTCTCACGATGAAAAAATAAGTACCACTTGTATATGTTCCAGTTTGACCCTTTCCACGATGTTATGAGCTAGCAAGAAGCAAAAGATGAATCCAACAATGATATACTATATTGATCAGAGTTATATGAAGCCTTCAAGAGAATACCAGTGTTCCAAAAATACTAAAGTACATTGAGATCAAGCATTACACTCTCCGTGATGAAGTCCAGAAAAGAGAAAGTGGTTCTCCAATATATATCTCCACAAATGAGCAGATAAGCAGACATTTTGGTAAATCCTTTGTCCAAGATGAAAGAGTTTGTGTACTCGAGCTGGAGCTCATGGATACGACTTCCTTATTGAAAAAGGAAGAGATGACTCCCAGGTTGGGAGGGAGCATTGATGTGTTATTGATTTATGGATAGTCATTTTTCAGTTCGAAAAATGGTCCAGGATGAGCAGTCCCTTTCCATTTTGGAAAGTGGTTCGAGATTTCTGACGGACAAGCATTTTCTAGTTCGGAAAATGGTCCAGATCGAGCGGTCATTTTCATAATGAAAATGGTTTGATGGATTGCTGATGTACCATAGACAACGATTCCCCTTGTGGTTAACATGGGGAATGGTCTAGAACAGTCTCTCTTCTTAACGATCACTCTTAGTAGTGGTCAATATGACTGGTCTACCTCATCGGACAATCATTCTTTCGAAGCTCACAGTTGTGAGCAGTTTCGAAGAATGGTATGTTTTGGAGGTTGGTGCAGGACAGTCATTTCCTTAGGAAATGGTCTGGACAGTCATTCCCTAGGGCAGATTCATTCTCTCCAGGTTGCACTTTGTTTAGTTCCAGAGGAATGACCCAAATAAGTGAATGGTCTAGGTTCAACAATCAGGGACATGCATTCCCTAGGGCGAACTCATTCTCTCCAGGTTGCACTTTGTTTAGTGCCGTAGGAATGGACCAGATAGGTGAATGGTCCAAGCTCAGAAATTAGGACATTTGTTCTTCCTTGTTTGAGAAGAATAGTCCAAATATCTCATCATTGATGTTTTACCTTCCGAGGGCAGATGCTCTTCTATATCTCACAGATGTGAGTGGAAGAATGACCTAGATGATTCAGTTTATATCATAACAATGTTTTCTGTGCAGGTTGATGATATGATTGTTATGGAGACTATATTTCTCTAGACAATAGATGTATACTACTGTGGTGGATGTGTTCCACTGATTGTGACTATATGTCATTGATCAAGTATCTGTGTGCTACTTGGTTTGGTAGTGTACCACTGGAATGTAGTTTTGTACTACTATGTATAAACACATTTGTGTTCTATTGAATGACATTGTTCCGATTGCCTTGAAGACTATCAGTCGTGTTGGAAATGATTATTAGCTAGATAGATGATCAATGGACATAGATTTCCCAAATGGAAAATGGTTCAGGACATTTATTCTTCTAGGACATATGTCAGGATTAGAATAATGGCTCTTGTGTCACTCTATGGAGTGAGTGACTTATCCAACATCATGTCTGATTACTCAAATGGAGTATGGTTGCGAGATATGATGCAGCTGATGACACTGATAGTGATGATGGTGCTCATGATCTAATCATGAGATAGTCTATACGACTATGTTGATGCTACCAGGTGAATGGTATGTTTGTGCTCAAGACCATTACCTTCAATACCTCCCTAGCTAGGAGGGAGTGTTGATATTATGGTAGTTGTGGGAGGTATTTACCTCCACATGTAGACCTGACAAGAATAGAATATTTCAGGAAGCAATAAGAAACCCTAATTAGTTGGTTAATAACCCTAGAAGACAAGTTGGCTCAAGAAAATGACTTGTATTAGGTTATTATCCTCCAAGAGAAGAAGTCAGATAAAGGAAATATTATATACTAAAGAATTAGTACCGAGAATGAGAAGTCAGCCCAGGCAGTTTGCCAGAATTAGTATAAATACATGAGGCCAGTCTTCATTCTGGCCAGTATTCTCATAATTGCAGAAGCAACATTTGTGCGCACTACGGTTGGCCAGTTTGTGCGCAAGTTTGGAGGAGAGTTATCGTTGCAGCTGTTGTAGCTAGCAGATTTGGGTTTTGGCTTGGACTCTCTCTTAGTTATGGTTTGGACTCTCTGATCAACTCTTTTTACTCTTTCTTGGTGCACTATTCTTGGAGAAAGATGTGCCACCCTTTGTTTGGATATCTAGCCTAAGGTTTTTTTCCGGAATGATTCTCTATCAAGGTTAAGGTGCTTGGGGGTGTCTTCGGCCTATGGTTGGGTGAAAATAGTGATATTTTCTATGGTTAAATGAGCATATCCATTATATTATAACACTGCTCCCCCTGAATCTCATACTGTATCAACATCATGGTTGTTATGGTTGTCTTCAAGAATACTGGAACTATTTCTTCAATTTTTGGAGCAAGTGTCTCGTCATAGTCTTATCCCTCTTATTGGGAGAATCCTATGGATATAAATTAGGCTTTGTAAAACTTTATATTGTTATCTGCAACATGCTTGATCTATTATATAAATCTTAGAAGTCACCACTGACTTCCCTTCTGGTCTCAAGGGAAAATCCATATCCCAGTCCTTCTGACTGGCTTCCTCCTCTGTCATTGAAACAAAGGAATCTTCTCAGGGGATCTCATGTCTTCTAGAGGTCTCTAAAGCTATGATATAGTCTTCTCAACTCATGGAATGTGTCTTCCAGTCCTAGAAGATATCTCTTTTTCCCATCTGATCCTTTCTGAGATCAGGCTTACTCTGAGTCTTGATTTCTTCTGAGTCTACAAAAACTTCATAGTCTCTATAGAATATACTTGGTGTTTGAATACCAAGTCTTAATATGTAAGGCCAAGTCAGACTTCAAATGAATTTTGCTTCTTGTCATGGTGGCTTCATTATTCATTAACCAAATCTACTGTGAGTTCTATTCTAATGTTAGGTCATCTTTGGAGCCTTCAAATCCTCATGATTTGTCTCCATATGAGATGTTCTATATTTAGCAAAAGTAGCTTCTTGTTGTTGTTGTTCTTCTTCAGTATATGGATGTATATGATCATATATACAACTTGGATAGTCTGCTCCATGTCTCATCTAATATATTTCCTTCTGCAATTGTCACTATAGTTCCCTTGGGGTTGTTACTTGTGGCTTGCCCGGAACAAGAACAACAAGGGAGAAGCAATAGACAAGGATAATACTCTTTATAATAATAATAAAACAATAGCGATAACAATTGTCACAATAGCTCCTTTAGAGTTATCACTTGTGACCTGCCTGAACCAAGGGTAAAAAGTAAGAAATACAATAATAAGGAATGAGAGAAACACTCTTCTAGTGCTATGATCAATCATTCCTCCATGGTAACCTGGAAACAAAACAAGAAGTTTCTCCTAGAGGATATGTTAGTTATATCTAGTGAATTATTACAATCATCATTTATCTCAATAGTGATCACATGCTACAAAGTATTCAATAATAATTTTTTTCAAAGATTGTTATCACAACTATAATGTTTAGTAGTTATCAAACTTGATATGTGTAAATTTCAATCTTATCAATTTAATCAATCAAACCTAGAACTTGGATTCTTGTCCTCAAGGATGAGTGTATTTCTTTTCTTCCGAGTCTACTTCACTCAATATGACATTTCTTCAACCTATCCTCTGTACTAAGACAATATGCTATCTTGACAAAAATCTGAGTTAGGAAATAAAATATATAATCTCAACTTTAATCAATATAATACTTTGACCAATGGTTAGTATGATAACTTCAACAGATCAAAATGCAACCTGGATATTCATAAGATTACAATAATTCCATAACAAGTAGAGGCATATCAAGGTAATCAAACATGGGGTGCATAGTTCCTTTGAATGTGTTGGATCTGAGATCCTTCTGGATCTATGATTGTTTCTTAGACAAAAGATATTTTCTCCTACAAGTACCCTTTAAAATAATGATACTGTTTAAACACATGTAAGTACATACCTCTGACAACATCGACAGGTAGTGGCACCATCTGGAAACAACGAAAATAAATAACAAACTTTTAAAACTTCAAAGGTGATGCAACTTGTAATTCAAAGGTAGTTGGAGATTTTCTAGGGTAAGGCGCACTAGGACAATAAAATCTAGTCCCAATACTTCACAAAAACTTTCACTGCAACTAGTACTACAACTACAACTGGTATTTCAACTGCAACTTAGGGTTTTATGAGGAAACCCTAATTTCTCAAACTTCAAATTTCAGAATTCTGATCTAGGGACTAGATGCTCCCTCCTAGGACGAGTTCCTAGGTGTGGTTACTTTCTCCAATATCCTCCTCAAACAAGGAAAATGTCATACTTAGGGTTTATTCAAAAACCCTAATTTATGTAGCAACTGCAAACATTGAAAACTGAATCTGGGAGAGGGTGCATTGATGCTAGTCACTTCTTATAAATTGTGATTTGGTCTCTTTCAAACCTGGCCCTGATACCATGTTAAATTTTTTACTTATACAATTAGCAATTACAGTTCTTCTTTATTATTACAATCATTTAGCACATTAGTTATATAAATAAGATCATTGAAAGAGAGGCAATCACATAAACAATAGAGACACACATATTATACTGGGAAACCCTCATGTGGGAGAAAACCCAACAAAAACTTCCTCAATATAGATATACCAAACACTGAACATAAGATCCTCCTCTACTCCTTCACTAGGAAGAGTAGTGCACCACTTAACCAAGAAATACCAAGAAATAGACCAAAAACCCTCCTTGACGTCACCCCCAGTTGCAACAGTTTCTCCTCCAAGACTTGCACACTGTAGAGCTAAGTAGTGTGAGTGTCCAAATGAGGCACTGACCTCTCTTATAAATAGTGGTCTGGCCAGAATGTAATTAGGTCTGGGCCAACCTGTCACTTTACCCTCTTATTTTACATTTAACTTTCAAGGCTCAATAGGGCCGACTTTTACAAAGGCACAATAGGGCCTAAATAAATATAATACATAAATACATATTAACCTGACTTTGACCAATACACAAAAGGGGATTTGATCTATACAAGACCCGACTTGATCAATCCACAAAAGGGCATTTGATCTATACAATAATGACTCAAATATAAGTAGAATATTCTTCGAAGTTACGATAATTCAACAAACACGACCTATGATGAGAGCATTACTAGTGAGAAGCATGTCTTCATTGTTTATCAATTTTCATCCTTTATTATCACCAGGACCAATGAGATGATGGAGATGTATCTTATCCATGCATGCATTGAGAACCTAAATATAGTTGGCATAGATATAATGAATTGGTTGGGTATTGGTCTCTTCCTTGCAAACAAGTATACCATATAGGGTCTATTTGACATGGCATTCTCAACATTATTTCTAGATAGTAAGGTGGTTTTCGTTATGAGGTAGATGAAAAACCTTATGTTTGATAAGTACATAAAATGTTTGTTGTGATACCACAAAAATAAATTTGGCAAGCATTTGAGGTTCAAATATTTTATGTTGAACATTATAATGTGGCATCATGTGTAGGCAACATTGGTCATGTTTATGAGGAAAAACTTCAAGGAAATTATCACATCCATTTGTTCACTCCTGAAACACTCAGAGTAAAAAATTTGGAAGCTAGTTTTCTTCTTGTGCCATGAGATTTGGTGCAACATTGAGTAGCACATGGAGTTACTAGGATAAGTTGTCAGATATCATAGATCACATGGGTTTCCCAACTATATTTTCTACACTTAACATGGTAGACATGTAATGGCATGATCTACATGCCTTAGTGCTTGGTGGACCTATGACAATTAACCCTTAATGGGAAATTAGTAACATAGAGATGCCAAAATTACATTTTTTATCCTCACAATCTGGCTTAGTGTGTACATATACAACATAGTGTGTTTCAAGAAGAGGACCTTTCAAGCATTCAATATTGGTTTTGTACTAGTGTTCCTTTATATTTGATATTTCCCTAATGTGTGTGGAAAATTTGTCATGTAGCTTTTGGTTTGATTTCGTAATGCAATTGATTATATTAGAGTTGTTATAAATAGAAACACAGGGTCTCCCAACACATCCATGGGTTCATATGATTGAAGGAAGCCCTTCATAGGATCAATTTATCCATAGCCAACAACAATAAAAGGAATATGGCCAATCACTAATTTCAATAGGTACATCCATGTGTGGAATCTTCATAATTCCCATAAAAGAAACATTTACATTAGGGAACACAATGGCCATGACCCATCTCAGTTGGACTGAGATGAGATATTCCAAATGGATATATCGTATGACTATCAATAATTGGTGAATTATATGAAATTCTACATGAAATATAGCAAGAGAACATGCCTACAGAGGAAGGATAGGTTGANCCTATTTGCCATAAAATACACTCAATGGGAATTTTGGCCTTTGTGATCATAGCATGGAGTATATTTCCTTTGATGAAATAGGTGAACATCTGAATGATATGGGCATGAGGGCACGCGATGCTCCTATTGTTCGATATGCCATTCCTCTAGTGTAGAGAGGTCTATTACTAGTAGGTTGCACTTGCAATCACCATTTTTAATAATATTTCCCAAGTGTGTAGATATTCATTATCTCAATAGACTAGCTAAGTGTGGTATAGAGGTGCTTTTTCTTTGTCTTTTTCCAAGGAAAAGCTCACATGGAAACCTAAGGCATGCTTTCCACATTTGTGGATGGCATCCATAGTAAACTCGTTGACATAGACTAGTGTACATACCCCAAGGGATTCTGTAAGGTACCATATCTATTATAATAGCAGAAAAATAGAAATACTACATTAGAATAACAACGGAACAATACAATATATGAAACAACAACACCAAAACAATATCTTTATTGATAGGAAACAATGTTCACTTGCCTCTTCGAGGGGGCAACCTCTAGTAGAGAAACACTCTATTACAATGATTCTCAAGACAAGACTTGTCATGCCCTCAACTCCTATTTACACTAAATATATCTACCAAAAGAACAATCTAAAGGAAGATCTTCCAAAAGCAGAAGCTTCTATTAGGTCTTCTTACATTTGGCTTATTCTTCCTTATTACTAGGCCTTATTAATATTGGCCTTTATTATATGGAAAATATATTATTCTACCTACATGAGGGGTTAGGGAGGTTAGGTACCTAACATGCCCTCCCCCTTAAAAAAGAACCTTGTCCTCAAGGCTTGAGATGAGGAAATTGTTGCAGAATGGTAGTTGGCTCCCAGGTGGCATATGTTGGAGATGTATCTTTCCATTGTACTAATTGTTCCTTGATGGTGCGTTGATGGAGATGACACTCACGCTGGTCAAATAGTGCTTGTGGCTACAACCAGATGGAGCTCTAATACCACTTGTAGTTCCCGTGTGTATGCTTCTCCGACCACTGATTTATGTGATGAACGACATATATTTGTAGCTTTAGGACACCAGAATACGTCTCTACCCTGAAAAAAAACACACACACAATTTTCTACCAAGGAAAGTGCTCTGATACCACTTGTAAGGTACTAGATCTATTATAATAGCAGAAAAATAGAAATATTACATAGAATAACAACGAAAGAACAGAGTATATGAAACCACAACACCAAAATAATATCTTTATTGATAGGAAACAATGTTCACTTGCCTCTTTGAGGGGGCAACCTCCAGCAGGCCAACACTCTATTACAATGATTCTCAAGACAAGACTTCTCATGCCCTCGACTCCTATTTATACTAAATCTATCTACCAAAAGAACAATCTAGAGGAAGATCTTCGAGAAGCAGAAGCTTCCACTAGGTTTTCTTACAATTGACTTATTCATCCTTAATACTAGGCCTTATTAATATTGGCCTTTATTACATGGAAAATATATTATTCTACCTACGTGAGGGGTTAGGGAGGTTAGGTCCCTAACATATTCAAATTGGGCGCATACTGGCATAGAGCTAGCCAAATACCCAACAACTTTGGTGATAATCAATTGAGCTAACCCCTTAGGCTATGTGGGTTGAAGGTGTTATGTGTGTTTTGAGGGATATTCAAGTCTCAACATACAAATAACTTGGTATGGTACTTAGTATACCAAGTGCAGGAAAGAAGGCGACATGTACTATTTTTGTACATGGAATAAACTTGATCTAAGATTTTAGCCATCGGCATTTACTATACTCACCCATATAGAGAAGACATTGATAGAATGTGTTCATCCTGCTTTGTGGGTTATACATGTACACAAGAGGCAATACAAATATTGCATTCACATTATTAGTTTACTTCAAGAAATTAATTAGATTACAAGGGAATTATCTCTTCCCATTGAGACCTTGGACTTGACAATTGTTTGCTTATAGGGTCATTTTAGTACAAGATACAATATTACCATCAACGAGATGAGGCTATTTCATACTCTCATGTGCAAGATACAAAATCAATTCATTCTATTGTAATGTTAGTGCCACAATTTAGTATTTATTGCATTGCAACACTATTAAAGTTTTTACTTATATAACTAGCAATTACTATTCTTCTCTATTATTACAATCATTTATCACATTAGTTGTATAAATAATATCACTGCAAGAGAGACAATCACAAAAACAATAGAGACACACAAATTATCCCAGGAAACCCTCATGGGGGAGAAAACCCAACAAAAACTTCCTCAATATAGATAGACCAAAGACCGAAAAAAATATCCTCCTCTACTCCTTCACTAGGAAGAGTAGTGCACCACTTAACCAAGAAATACCAAGAGATAGACCAAAAACCCTCCTTGACGTCACCCCCAATTGCAACAGCTTCTCCTCCAAGATTTGCGCACTGTAGAGCTGAGTAGTGTGAGTGTCCAAATGAGGCACCGACCTCTCTTATAAATAGTGGTCTGACCAACCTATAATTAGGTTTGGGCCGACCTGTCACTTTACCCTCTTATTTTATATTTAACTTTCAAGGCTCAATAGGGCCGACTTTTACAAAGGCATAATAGGGCCTAAATAAATATAATACATAAATACATATTGACCTGACTTTGACCAATCCACAAAAGGGGATTTGATCTATACAATAATGACTCAAATAGAAGTAGAATTTTCTTCGAAGTTACAATAATTCAATACTCCCCCTTAATAAGAAGGGTATTCTACTGACAACATCAACAACAACTGACTGGACTCAATACAACATCAAGAGGAGGGGACATTGTCATCAACATCAGGAACACTGTCATCAACATCGAGAACACTGTCAGTCATATCTATAGGTCATCAGATTTTTTTCTCATCATCAACATTAGTAGAAACAAAACATCATCATCATCTGCAACACGAAAATGGAGTAACATCATCATCATCAACAACATGAAGCTGAAACAATATCATCATCATCAATAGCATGAAGTTGGAACATTAACATTGAAAAAACAAAGCTGGAACAATAAAATCAACAACACGAAGCTGGAACATCAACATCGACAACACGAAGCTGGAACAACATCAACAACACGAAGATGGAACATCAACATCGATAACATGAAGCTGGAACAACAACATCAACAACACAAAGCTAGAACAACAACATCAACAGAACGAAGTTGGAACATCAACATCTATATGTGGCAACAGAATGAGGCAGGTGCATCAACAACAATATTTGTGGTACTCTGATAGACCATCCTTACTAGACCTTCAAGATCTACCTAGGAATCATAAGATTCCCTAGGATATAGAATCCTAACTGAGCTACCACGTGGTACTCTGATAGACTGTCCTTACCGGACCTTTGGGATCTGCCCAGAAATCATAAGATTCCTTAGGATATAAAATCCTAACTGAGCTACCACCACTGACCACAACTGACATATACATGCACAGTTACTCTGACAGATTGTCCTTACCGGACCTTCAGGATATGCCCAGGGATGATCAATCCCCTAGGATATAAAATCCTAACGGAGCTACCTGTTGTTGGTCAAGATACCATAATATCATCAACATCACTCCCCTTTTCGAGGGAGGTCCTTTCAGACTACACCAAGCTTATCTCATAAGTACTCAAACTTCACACGAGACAGAGGCTTGGTCAACACATTTGCAACTTGCTCATTTGTGCCAACATATTGGAGCTTTACAAGTCCCTTCTACACCATGTCACGAAGGTAGTGATACCAGATCTCTATGTCCTTCGTCTTATGATGGAACATTGAGTTCTTTGTCTTCTTTATGCAACTCTTGTTATCACATAGAATCGTGGTAGCTTCCATCTCCATATCGAATAGACCCGTCAACAACTTCTGAAGCCATATGGATTCACAACGGGCAGAACATGCTACAATGTACTCCACTTTTGCCGTACTGAGAGAAATACTGTATTGCTTCCTGCTTTTCCATGAAGTCATGGCTGACCTCGAACTAAAACAACATCCTGAAGTGCTCTTTCTATCTGAATCACTTCCAGCCCAATCTGAATCAATATAACCATACAATATGAATTCATGATCTCTAGTATAACAGAGACCATAATCCAATGTACCCTTAATGTATCTCATCACATGCTTTGCAACTACAAGGTGAACACGTCTGGGCTCCACCAGATACTGACTCAAGGTGTTCAAAACAAAGAATATACTTGGCATGGTATTCGTCAGATACATCAACGAACCAATAATATGTCTATATAGAGTAGTATTAACTAACTCTAACAAAGTATCAACCAGGAGCTTCAAATTCGTCTCCATGGGTGTGGCCATGGATTTACATTCCAACATGTCAAACTTCTTTAGTATTTCAACTGCATACTTCCCTTGGTTAAGGAAGATCTTTTCTGGGCTCTGCCAAACTTCAAGGCCTAAGAAATAATGCATCGGGCCTAGGTCTTTCATTTCAAATTCAACGACAAGATTCTTCTTACAATTCGTGATGAGATTTTCTTCATCTGTTAAGAATGACTCATCCACATATAGCAACAATATAACTGGTCCATGATTCTCAATCTTGAAGTAAGGCTTTGGATCAACTTTACTCTTGGTAAATCCCAAGCTCATCATAAAACTATCAATCCCACCATACCAAGATCTTGGAGCTTGCTTCAATTTTCAGACACGAGTCTTCCTATCCTGTACTTTGAAAATAAATTTTCACATCCTGGTACACTTGCTCAGCTGCAATTCAATCTGCATAATGATGTGTTGGTTCTATGTGCTTTCTGCAAAGAACTATTTGTCTCATTGCTTGAGAGTATGTTGTCTACTCTCTCTACGACTGTTCCTTCTGGAACTAGAACTTTGCACCTGCAACTGCTATTTATGAAGCTGAGAATGAATGTTCTATTCTCATTGTAGCTACTGAACTTTGAGAGTAGCTCCTCTATTCTATCATGAAAACAACTTCATTTGAAACCGGGAGTGGTTCAATAACTGATATATTTTCTTCTTTCATGGAGGTAACTCAATCTCAAATACAATGATTGCTTGTTGATATTATGGTAGTTACGGGAGGTATTTACCTCCACGTGTAAACCTGACAAGAATAGAATATTCCGGGAAGCAATAATAAACCCTAATTAGTTGGTTAATAACCCTAGAAGACAAATTGGCTCAAGAGAATGACTTGTATTAGGTTATTAGCCTCCAAGAGAAGAAGTTGTCTAAAGGAAATATTATATACTAAAGAATTAGTACCCAGAATGAGAAGTTGGCCCAGACAGTCTACCAAAATTAGTATAAATACAGGAGGCCAGTCTTCATTCTATCCAGTATTCTCAGAACTGCAGAAGCAACACTTGTGCGCACTGCAGTTGGCTAGTTTGTGTGCAAGTTTGGAGGAGAGTTGTCGTTGCAGCTACTGCAACTAGCAGATTTCAGTTTTGGCTTGGAATCTCTCTTGGTTATGGTTTGGACTCTCTGATTAGCTCTTGTTACTCTTGCTTGGTGTGCTATTCTTGGAGAAATATGCGCCACCCTTTTGTTTGGCTATCTAGCCTAGGGTTTGCTTCTGAAATGATTCTTTATCAAGGTTAAGGTGCTCGGGGGTGGCTTCGACCTATGGTTGGGTGAAAATAGTGATATTTTCTATGGTTAAACGATCACATCCATTATATTCTAACAGGTTATGGGACCACACCTCCTTCATTCAATCTAACCACTGGAAGGGAGCATAACCATAAGGATACTAAGATTGTTGAAGAACTTCTTCTAGGGTTTCTAGCAGAAGCAGTTACTAAAGCAATGTCGCTAGGGTTACTAGAAGATGCAGTTGTAGAAATCCTAATCCTCTCGTTGAGGAACCTTAAGTGAAGGGATTGAACTAATTTATGAATATAATAGTGTGCCCTAGCCTAGCGCATCTCCTGGTACTCTCAGCAAGCCAAGACGTCAAGTTTGAGTTTTTGGTCAAATCTAAGGTTGACCAAGTCAAAGCAACCATGACTTACTCTATGAAGTCAAAAAATAATTTATATGGGGCTTCTAACTTCAAAGCGTGGAAGACACAGATTGACCTCATCCTTGCCAAGAATATCGTGAAAGGAAAGATCGTGGAACCAGAGTTTGAAGAAGGAAAAGAGAAGGAACCGCAAAACGTTGTAGTTATGGAGAAGTTCAAAGACAATGACATCAATGCCATGAGTATCATATTGGACTCTATAAAAGACCAGTTGATACCCTACATCTCCCATCTTGACTCATCTAAGAAGATGTATGAAGCCCTAACAAACCTCTTCTCAGTTAGAAACATTGGACAAGTAACGAGTCTAAAGAATGAGCTCTATGACATGAAGATGAATGATGATGATAGCATAACATCATACTTTGTGAGAATATCTTAATTAAGAGATCAACTACAAGCTATTGAAGAGATCATTTCAGAAAAGGAATTGGTAAACATAGTACTCAATGGTCTTCCCAAGACATGGGATGCATTTTCCGCAAGGATGAACACAAGGAAGGAGTATGCTACATTTGAAGAACTTTGGACTTGCTGTGCACAAGAAGAATCAAGAATCAATGCAAAAGAGAAACCCCAAAAGAAGTACGATGATCAAGCCTTCACATCAAGGTTCAAGGATTTCAGGAATAAAAATAAGTTTGGCTCCAGGAATAAACCAAATCAAGAGAAAGATGTGTCAAAAATACAATGCTTCAATTGTTGAAAGTATGGTCACTACAAGAATCATTGTCCCGAGTTAAAGAAAAGGAAGGAAACACATGAAGCATCAATTGCCAAAGAAAGGGAACCCTCAAAGAAATCCAAGCAGGACAAAACATACTTCTTCTTCTTCTAAGACAAGGTAACAATCTTCATAATTCTTGTACATACCATGTTTTGCATATCTATTTCCTAGAAAATAGTATGTTCAAAGAGAAACTATACCTATGGAAGAACAACAATATAAGGATTGCTATCACAATGACTACAAGTTAGGCAATACACATGAAAGGATGAAGTGCATCAACAAACCCTGGTAACAATTCATGTGGAAGTTATTACATAAGTAACAACTGCAAGATAAGTTGAAATCAGAATCAATCTTGAAGAAACCTAGAAGAATTAAAAGACATAAAGAAGTCAGCAATCAAGAGGAAATTGGAAAAAGACTTGTGACACTTTGCAGAAGGCAATAAGGATGCAGCCGAAAGCATGGGCTCTATTAGTTGGAGGGAGCTGATTTCAGAATTCCAAAATATGAGCATGCACTCATGCATGAAGCAAGGATTAGGAGGGAGCTAATCCTAAGTAATATGATCCATTGAAGATGATGAAGTATATATCCATGGTAGCAACCATGAAAAGAAACACGTGTCCAGTTTGACTTTAGAATAAGTCTTGTTCGAAAGGAAGCCTCAAAGTATCCCTGGTTGTCCATCCACATCCATGATCCTATGATGAAAGGAAGAAGTCGAAATCTTCAAGGCATGGAATCTATAGAAAACTCCATGGACCCAACAACTAAAGAGAAACATGAGGAAGAACATGAAGATTCCAAGAGAGAAAGAAATAGCCAGAACAACCAGTCATTGCATCAAGAATCACAAACTATCATCTTGATCTGAACTCACTAAAAGCAATCAAGCAGAGGAAATGAAAGTTGTGATGAAGAAAAATGTATAGAAGACTTATGAATGCAAGCATTGTAAGATCTAGAACTAGAGGTTCTCCCAGATGGAGGGAGAATACTATGATGATTCCTTGTTCCAGTAAACCAAGCATACCTCTACATGAGCAAGTATATCGTCTGCAATATCCATGGGTTGGAGTTTACATGTAGAACAACCTCAAGGATTTGAGGTATACCAAAAAGAGAGCCTTGTATGCAGATGAAAGAAGATCTTGTATGGATTCAAACAACTTGGTGCAGAGCCTTCAATGCACATCAAAAGCATGGTGAAATTTTTTCTATAACAAAGATATTGTATCAGAATGGTTACTCAGAATTTCAGGATGATGGATTGCTAATCCATGACAAAACACTCACGATGAAAAAATAAGTACCACTTGGATATGTTCCAGTTTGACCCTTTCCACGATGTTATGAGCTAGCAGGAAACAAAAGATGAATCCAACAATGATATACTATATTGATCAGAGTTATATGAAGCCTTCAAGATAATACCAGTGTTCCAGAAATACCGAAGTACATTTAGATCAAGCATTACACTCTCCGTGATGAAGTCCAAAAAAGAGAAAGTGGTTCTCCAATATATATCTCCATAGATGAGCAGATAAGCAGACATTTTGGTAAATCCTTTGTCCAAGATGAAAGAGTTTGTGTACTCAAGCTGGAGCTCGTGGATATGACTTCCTTATTGAAAAAAGAAGAGATGACTCCCAGGTTGGGAGGGAGCATTGATGTGTTATTGATTTATGGATAGTCATTTTTCAGTTCGAAAAATGGTCCAGGATGAGCAGTCCCTTTCCAGTTTGGAAAGTGGTTAGAGATTTCTGACGGACAAGCATTTTCCAGTTCGAAAAATGGTCCAGATCGAACGGTCATTTTCGTAATGAAAATGGTTCGATGGATTGCTGGTGTACCATAGACAAGGATTCCCCTTGTGGTTAACATGGGGAATGGTCTATAACAGTCTCTCTTCTTAACGATCACTCTTAGTAGTGGTCAAGAAGACTGGTTTGCCTCACCGGACAGTCATTCTTTTGAAGCTCACAGTTGTGAGTAGTTTCGAAGAATGGTCCGTTTTGGAGGTTGGAGCAGGACAGTCATTTCCTTAGGAAATGGTCCGGACAGTCATTCCACAGGGCAGATTCATTCTCTCCAAGTTGCACTTTGTTTAGTTCCGAAGGAATGGCCCAGATAGGTGAATGGTCCAGGTTCAACAATCAGGGACATGCATTCCCTAGGGCGAACTCATTCTCTCTAGGTTGCACTTTTTTTAGTGCCGTAGGAATGGCCCAGATAGGTGAATGGTCCAAGCTCAGAAATTAGGACATTTGTTCTTCCTTGTTTGAGAAGAATAGTCCAGATAGCTCATCATTGATGTTTTACCTTCCGAGGGCAGATGCTCTTCTATATCTCATAGATGTGAGTGGAAGAATGACCTAGATGATTCAATTTATATCATAACAATTTTTTCTGTGCAGGTTGATGATATGATTGTTATGGAGACTATATTTCTCCGGACAATAGATGTATACTACTACGGTGGATGTGTTCCACTGATTGTGACTATATGTCATTGATCAAGTATCTGTGTGCTACTTGGTTTGGTAGTGTACCACTGGAATGTAGTTGTGTACTACTATGTATAGACACATTTGTGTTCTATTGAATGACATTATTCTGATTGCCTTGAAGACTATCAGTAGTGTTGGAAATGATTATTAGCTAGATAGATGATCAATGGACATAGATTTCCCAAATGGAAAATGGTTCAGGACATTTATTCTTCTAGGACATATGTCAGGATCAGAATAATGGCTCTTGTGTCACTCTATGGAGTGAGTGACTTATCCAACATCATGTCTGATTACTCAGATGGAGTATGGTTGCGAGATATGATGCAGCTGATGACACTAATAGTGATGACGGTGCTCATGATCTAATCATGAGATAGTCTATACGACTATGTTGATGCTACTAGGTGAATGGTATGTTTGTGCTCAAGACCATTACCTTCAATACCTTTCTAGCTAGGAGGGAGTGTTGATATTATGGTAGCTGTGGGAGGTATTTACCTCCACGTGTAAACCTGACAATAATAGAATATTCCGGGAAGCAATAAGAAACCCTAATTAGTTGGTTAATAACCCTAGAAGACAAGTTGGCTCAAGAGAATGACTTGTATTAGGTTATTAGCCTTTAAGAGAAGAAGTCGGCTAAAGGAAATATTATATACTAAAGAATTAGTACCAAGAATGAGAAGTCAGCCCAGGCAATCTGCCAGAATTAGTATAAATACATGAGGCCAGTCTTCATTCTGGCCAGTATTCTCATAACTGTAGAAGCAACATTTGTGCACACTACGGTTGGCCAGTTTGTGCGCAAGTTTGGAGGAGAGTTATCGTTGCAGTTGTTGCAGCTAGGAGATTTCGATTTTGGCTTGGACTCTCTCTTGGTTATGGTTTAGACTCTCTAATCAACTCTTTTTACTCTTTCTTGGTGCGCTATTCTTGGAGAAAGATGTGCCACCCGTTGTTTGGATATCTAGCCTAGGGTTTTCTTCCAGAATGATTCTCTATTAAGGTTAAGGTGCTCGAGGGTGTCTTCGGCCTATGGTTGGGTGACAATAGTGATATTTTATATGGTTGAATGAGCATATCCATTATATTATAACATTGCTCCCCCTGAATCTCATACTGTATCAGAATCATGGTTGTTCTGGTTGTCTTCAAGAATATTGGAACTATTTCTTCAATTTCTGGAGCAAGTGTCTCGTCATAGTCTTCTCCCTCTTATTGGGAGAATCCTCTGGACATAAATTAGGCTTTGTAAAACTTTATATTGTTATTTGCAACATGCTTGATCTATTAGATCAATCTTAGAAGTCACCACTGACTTCCCTTCTGGTCTAAAGGGAAAATCCATATCCCAGTCCTTCTCACTGGCTTCCTCCTCTGTCATTGAAACAAGGGAATCTTCTCAGAGGATCTCATGTCTCCTAGAGGTCTCTAAAGCTACGATATAGTCTTCTCAACTGATGGAATGTGTCTTCCATTCCTGGAAGATATCTCTTTTTCCCATATGATCCTTTATGAGATCAGGCTTACTCTGAGTCTTGATTTCTTCTGAGTCTACAAAAACTTCATAGTCTCTATAGGATATACTTGGTGTTTGAATACCAAGTCTTAATATGAAAGGCTAAGTCAGACTTCAAATGAATTTTGCTTCTTGTCAAGGTGGCTTCATTATCCATTAACCAAGTTTACTGTGAGTTCTATTCTAATGTTAGGTCATCTTTGGAGCCTTCAAATCCTCATGATTTGTCTCCATATGAGATGTTCTGTATTTAGCAAAAGTAGCTTCTTGTTCTTGTTCTTCTTCTTCAGTATATGGATGTATACAGTCATATATACAACTTGGATAGTCTGCTCCATGTCTCATCTAATATATTTCCTTCTGCAATTGTCACTATAGTTCCCTCAGGGTTGTTACTTGTGACTTGCCTGGAACAAGAACAACAAGGGAGAAACAATAGACAAGGATAATACTCTTTATAATAATAATAAAACAATAGCGATAACAATTGTCACAGTAGCTCCTTTGGAGTTATCACTTGTGACCTGCCTGAACCAAGGGTGAAAAGTAAGAAATACAGTAATAAGGAATGAGAGAAACACTCTTCTAGTGCTGTGATCAATCATTCCTCCATGGTAACCTGGAAACAAAACAAGAAGTTTCTCCTAGAGGATATGTTAGTTATATCTAGTGAATTATTACAATAATCATTTATCTCAATAGTGCTCACATGCTACAAAGTATTCAATAATAATTTTTTTCAAAGATTGTTATCACAACTATAATGTTTAGCAGTTATCAAACTTGATATGTGTAAATTTCAATCTTATCAATTTAATCAATCAAACCTGGAACTTGGATTCTTGTCCTCGAGGATGAGTGTATTTCTTTTCTTCTGAGTCTACTTCACTCAATATGACATTTCTTCAACCTATCCTCTGTACTAAGACAATATGCTATCTTGACAAAAATCCGAGTTAGGGAATAAAATATATAATCTCAACTTTAATCAATATAATACTTTGACCAATGGTTAGTATGATAACTTCAACAGATCAAAATGCAACCTGAATATCCATAAGATTACAATAATGCCATAACAAGTAGAGGCATATCAAAGTAATCAAACATGGGGTGCATAGTTCCTTTGAATGTGTTGGATCTGAGATCCTTCTGGATCTATGATTGTTTCTTAGACAAAAGATATTTTCTCCTACAAGTACCCTTTAAAATAATGATACTGTTTAAACACATGTAAGTACATACCTCTGACAACATCGACAGGTAGTGGCACCATCTGGAAACAACGAAAATAAATAACAAACTTTTAAAACTTCAAAGGTGATGCAACTTGTAATTCAAAGGTAGTTGGAGATTTTCTAGGGTAAGGCGCACTAGGACAATAAAATCTAGTCCCAATACTTCACAAAAACTTTCACTGCAACTAGTACTACAACTACAACTGGTATTTCAACTGCAACTTAGGGTTTTATGAGGAAACCCTAATTTCTCAAACTTCAAATTTCAGAATTCTGATCTAGGGACTAGATGCTCCCTCCTAGGACGAGTTCCTAGGTGTGGTTACTTTCTCCAATATCCTCCTCAAACAAGGAAAATGTCATACTTAGGGTTTATTCAAAAACCCTAATTTATGTAGCAACTGCAAACATTGAAAACTGAATCTGGGAGAGGGTGCATTGATGCTAGTCACTTCTTATAAATTGTGATTTGGTCTCTTTCAAACCTGGCCCTGATACCATGTTAAATTTTTTACTTATACAATTAGCAATTACAGTTCTTCTTTATTATTACAATCATTTAGCACATTAGTTATATAAATAAGATCATTGAAAGAGAGGCAATCACATAAACAATAGAGACACACATATTATACTGGGAAACCCTCATGTGGGAGAAAACCCAACAAAAACTTCCTCAATATAGATATACCAAACACTGAACATAAGATCCTCCTCTACTCCTTCACTAGGAAGAGTAGTGCACCACTTAACCAAGAAATACCAAGAAATAGACCAAAAACCCTCCTTGACGTCACCCCCAGTTGCAACAGTTTCTCCTCCAAGACTTGCACACTGTAGAGCTAAGTAGTGTGAGTGTCCAAATGAGGCACTGACCTCTCTTATAAATAGTGGTCTGGCCAGAATGTAATTAGGTCTGGGCCAACCTGTCACTTTACCCTCTTATTTTACATTTAACTTTCAAGGCTCAATAGGGCCGACTTTTACAAAGGCACAATAGGGCCTAAATAAATATAATACATAAATACATATTAACCTGACTTTGACCAATACACAAAAGGGGATTTGATCTATACAAGACCCGACTTGATCAATCCACAAAAGGGCATTTGATCTATACAATAATGACTCAAATATAAGTAGAATATTCTTCGAAGTTACGATAATTCAACAAACACGACCTATGATGAGAGCATTACTAGTGAGAAGCATGTCTTCATTGTTTATCAATTTTCATCCTTTATTATCACCAGGACCAATGAGATGATGGAGATGTATCTTATCCATGCATGCATTGAGAACCTAAATATAGTTGGCATAGATATAATGAATTGGTTGGGTATTGGTCTCTTCCTTGCAAACAAGTATACCATATAGGGTCTATTTGACATGGCATTCTCAACATTATTTCTAGATAGTAAGGTGGTTTTCGTTATGAGGTAGATGAAAAACCTTATGTTTGATAAGTACATAAAATGTTTGTTGTGATACCACAAAAATAAATTTGGCAAGCATTTGAGGTTCAAATATTTTATGTTGAACATTATAATGTGGCATCATGTGTAGGCAACATTGGTCATGTTTATGAGGAAAAACTTCAAGGAAATTATCACATCCATTTGTTCACTCCTGAAACACTCAGAGTAAAAAATTTGGAAGCTAGTTTTCTTCTTGTGCCATGAGATTTGGTGCAACATTGAGTAGCACATGGAGTTACTAGGATAAGTTGTCAGATATCATAGATCACATGGGTTTCCCAACTATATTTTCTACACTTAACATGGTAGACATGTAATGGCATGATCTACATGCCTTAGTGCTTGGTGGACCTATGACAATTAACCCTTAATGGGAAATTAGTAACATAGAGATGCCAAAATTACATTTTTTATCCTCACAATCTGGCTTAGTGTGTACATATACAACATAGTGTGTTTCAAGAAGAGGACCTTTCAAGCATTCAATATTGGTTTTGTACTAGTGTTCCTTTATATTTGATATTTCCCTAATGTGTGTGGAAAATTTGTCATGTAGCTTTTGGTTTGATTTCGTAATGCAATTGATTATATTAGAGTTGTTATAAATAGAAACACAGGGTCTCCCAACACATCCATGGGTTCATATGATTGAAGGAAGCCCTTCATAGGATCAATTTATCCATAGCCAACAACAATAAAAGGAATATGGCCAATCACTAATTTCAATAGGTACATCCATGTGTGGAATCTTCATAATTCCCATAAAAGAAACATTTACATTAGGGAACACAATGGCCATGACCCATCTCAGTTGGACTGAGATGAGATATTCCAAATGGATATATCGTATGACTATCAATAATTGGTGAATTATATGAAATTCTACATGAAATATAGCAAGAGAACATGCCTACAGAGGAAGGATAGGTTGAGGGTTTGTTGGCATGTTGCACCTTAGCCTATTTTCCATGAGTTAAAGCTTGATGTTGATGAGAAAAAAGAGAGGAAATACCAACCAAAGACGAAATGGTGAAAGACTCAAAACCTACAATTAAGAGGCAATGGTTGTCTAGGGTGTGAACATATATTGGTTGTTGTATCTATCAAGGCATGTGGTAATTAATAGGAGAAGGGGCACACTTCCTGGGTTGGGACAAGCATGTGGGTAATGAGAGGTTGTAGGCCATCTACTAGAATGGCACCTGAATCTGAGAATTGTTGTTGTTTGACAGACTTAGTTTGGGTTAATATTTCCTTTTCCCAAGTTGAGTTTAAGCCCCAGCTTGGGGGTGACCCCCTGTTGAGTTATACGCAACAAAGTCTAATTCTGGGAGGAAAGTTGGAGGTTTGCTTGCAGTTGGTGGCTTATTTATACGAGATAAGTGTCCATTGTGTGCTTGTTTAAATTACTGTGTAAATGTTTATGTATTCTTGTATATGTATTTGTTGTTTTAATTATGCTTTAGTAAATCTATTGTTAGAATTGATGAGAAACTGTAACTATGCATCTCTGTCATGGGTAATTGTTGTTGTAATTATACTTATGTATATTTGCTGCTAGAATTGCCTAGAATTGCCTAGAATTGTAAATTTATGCGCATATGCAAAATCTATGTAAATATTTGTGTTTCTATACAGTTTTACTTGAATATATATATATATATATATATTGTTGGTATTATGTATACTTCTTTTCATATGCAAAGTATTTCCATTTAACTCACTGGTATCATAGTTGGAGATCTGGGCGTAGCTTAGCCAACACAGACTGGAAATTCCCTTTTCTGGGTATGGAAAGTTTATTGAGCATGAATCTCTACTTAAGTGGAGATGAGGGAATGCCTTAGCCAATAGAGAAGGATTGTAGATAATATTGAAGGTTTGGTAAGCCATATAATTTACTTAAAGAAGTATCATATTCGGATAAGTCCTGAAATGGATTGTTAAACCTAAGGAATCTTGTGCTTTTCCTTAGAAAGAATCACAACTATCAACTTGGTGAAGCGATTCAATCCTAGATGTTGATCGAGGTTCCTCACGTACGAGGCCTTACTGAAGATCAAGGCCATTGACAATTGTTGGATCCATTGGAAGGCGGCTTCGGGAGATCTTGAACGTTGATCGTAGAGGAACCGTCAGAGCCTAACAATTGGAGTAGCCACGAAGTCTGGAGTAGATCCATTCCAATGGGAAATGCCCTGAGTAGTAATCGAGACTGTCTGTTCCATTGAGAGAAGCGTCGGGTGATCTGAACCGTTGTTGCATTGGGGTTGTCGAATTCTGATGATCGGAGTAGCCCTGGAAGCTCAAGGAAGAGGCACTCCGATGGGGAGGGCTCTGAGGAGCAATCGTGGTTGTTGATCAGTGAACAACCAAGATGTAACCTCAGTCATAGATCCTTGAAGGTCTCACTTGGGTGAGGCCAAGAGGGAAGGTGGCGTCATGTTGATGAGGATGATGTCACCCATCCAATGCACAATGGACAGGTAAGCACTTGGAGGAATGTGCCAAGTGCTAAATGATGACGTGTATGCCACGCCAGTCCATGTGGGTGGTCCACATGTCAAGTGGTGACCGTACCACGTGTGAAGGTGATTTTTCATTTTGAGGGAGGGAAATGTGAAGCGACCTGAGTGCCACATGTCAAGCTAGGTGGATGAGTTGGGTAGGGCCACGTTTCCTAGGTGTGAACTCCGGTGTCACGTGGGGTTCCACGTAGGTGAGGCTAGGAATAAGAGTGGCATCATGCAAATGTAGATTGCCAATGTGTCCAAAGGAGGACATGTGGTAGCCTATAATTTGTAGAAAGGACTGAGCGTGGACCCTGTCGGTATTATTCCTTAGGATAGGTGTCTAAATCCTAGTCGTCATATCTATCGATCGATAGATCTCAACCATTCATTGGAGGGAGCCAGTCAGAGTGAGTTGGGGTTTTAGAGGGGATGTGCTCTGATGGGGTGCCTTCTGAGGATAAATATAAGCTGTCGATTGGAGAGTGGTGCGATGAAACGACATTCATTGACCCGTCGTGTGCCTGCAGGGTCGAGTATGAGGGGGTTGAAAAGATTGGAATTAACCATGGTACATGTTTGAGGTTCCAATGCTATCAGATCCATTGATTTTCGAATCCTAGGACTGTTAGGTCCGTCGAGGATGCTATCGAAAATATTCTTTTGGAACTAAGCTATCAAAGTGTGCAGGAGAATAGATTGTGGTCGTTGATGTGGAAGGTTGTTAGGAAGAGGACCGATGAGACAGGTGGAAACTGCCACATTCATGCTATGTAGGATGGCACATGTAACAAGAGAGCCACGTGGTTTCCATGTGGAAATGAAATGGAACTGATGGATGAAAGCCATAAAACTTTGGAGGGTTGTAACTTTAAATCCAAAGATCAAATTTGGGCATGGTTACAGTCATTGGAAATCTCTCGATGGGAATAATCAATATATGAGGTCTAATTGGAGAAATGAGGTAGAAAAGATAGATTTTGACACCCCATCAGCCTAAGTGAGGGCTAGGGGATCAGGTGTGTTACAATTTGAAGCAAGACACATAAAACATTGAGTAACATAAATGGTCCTTTCCAGATTAATTTAATTGATTTATACCATTCATATCATAAGGATGTAAAGGAGACACATACTCAATATTTCATGCTTTAATAAAAAATGAGAAATCACAAAAGTCATGAGCTCCAAAAAAAATCTCTATGGAGTTTTGATAAAATAATAAATACAAATTCATTGTCCAAAATAAAAAATAACGTGTGCAAATCAACACTACATAATATTCGTGATACTTAAATGAGAGAGTATTGAAATGAATTCATCCTTTTGGACTAGTATAGGTCTCCTGTCAACCATATAATAAGCATAGGCAACCTAGAAGACAAAAAGGAGACAACCAAGAATCGACCCCACAATCAAAGATTGGATGACAAGGCTAGATGATCATAAATTGAGAAAGAAGAATGACCAAGGGAAATGCTTCAAAACCTATACTTACCAAAATGAAAGTAGTGAATGGTGGATGGAAGGTGTCTTGTCATTTGTTGAGATTCCTTAAATAAGAAACTCACACAACAACCCTAACTGTGCAAGATACCAGATATATAAAATATGCATAATAGAAATAAAATGCTAGAAATGGTAGAATAACAGTAAAATATCCAGCATAATCTTCACAATAACACATAAATGATATAAGAATAGCAATAGAAATAGCACTTTGATTCAGAAAGCA
>JZKD02S1830322.1:51613-72796 GCA_000966675.3 Picea glauca
AAAGAAGTGAAGATTCAGTGTGACTAGTGACAATCAAGTGCTTGGCATGGAAGATGCATCACATGATTGAGAAATTGAATCTGATGAAAGAAGGAATGATGAGACTCCCCTACATAAGGTAGAAACCATAAGAAGCTTGAAAGAATAACTTCAAAGCTGCAGGGAAGACAATGAAATATTGATCCAAGCTCAGGAAAAGCATAATGAGATAAATGTTGTACTACTATAGAGTCTGCCTGAAATTCAAAAGAACCTACATCAGGGACTAGACTTGAGAAACATGGGAAGAACATCCTCTAAAAAGAGGCACCACAATGCCAGAGAACAAACATCTAGTGAAGAGATGTTAGTAGACTCATCCGATAAAGATACAACTACTTTGGATGAAGCATCTAGTAACGACACAAAGCCCGCTTCCAAAAAGAAAAAGAAGAAGAAGCATTCTAGAAATCCTTTGAGGGAGGATTTTAGGAAAGTCAAGCCACCTACTTTTGATGGTGAGGGAAAGACTGACAAAGAAGCTTAATTATGGCTTCTCGGAATAAAGAAGTATTTTCAAGTACATGATTACTTTGAAAATATGAAAGCGAGAGTAGCCATTTTCAACATGAACGAAAAATCCTCTATATGGTGGGAGGATTTCAAGAATGTAAACAAGATCAATGAGAGAAATATCACATGGAAACAATTCAGGAAGTACTTATGGATAAAGAACCTATAAGAAAAGTACTATGATGGAAAGAAATTAAAGAATTCCATGAATTGAAATTGGGGAAAATGACTATACTAATAGATCTTTGGAGTTGTTGAGGTATGTCCCATATATTAGGGATGAGAAAGTTAATACCATCACTTTCTTAGTGGGCTTCCACAATCCTACCAGGATAGGATTGAATTTGATGAACCAAGAACCTTGGAAGATACAATCTGAAAGGTGAAGTATTGTTATGAACAAGCCAAGCGTAGGCCAAAATTCCATAAGGCCTGTAAGGAAAAGAGGAAGGACAAAGCAGACTAGAGAAATAAGGGCTTTAAGCCCCAATAATTTTCGAATCAAGTGAAGTATTTTAAGCCAAGTCATCTAGTTAAGATCATATTTCAATAGAACTTTCCCATGTAGAGTGGCATCAATCCCATAGAGGTAATGGAAGATAATATGAGGGAGAAGCGAAAGAGACTGCTAAAGTGTTGTGGGTGCGAAGAAGAGAACTTACTTCAAGATTTTTTTCATAGGCAGGACAAAAAAAAGAGGATCCAAAACATATAGAAATATACCACTATCAATGACATAGCAAGAACCATCCCTCAGATCCACGTTGTTGTGGATAATCAATAGGTAGACCACCAAGAACTGGTGGTGTAAGTATAAAGTATGATTTCCCAATGACCTATTTCCATTTTAATTGACCCCATATCTAACCTTAGTTATATTGTTCCCCAAGTTTTTCACTCTTGTGTTCTTCAAAAGTGTAAGGACAAGAAGTCATGGTTAGTCCAACTGACTACTAGGACTAAGAGAAAGGTGAGTGAATTGGTGGAAGCATACCAATTGGAGATGAATGATATTAGTATGTGGGAAACATTGGATATCTTTCCCTTGGGGTCATATGATGTCTTGATCAGTATGGACAAGTTGGAAACACACAGGGTTAAGTTAGATTTCTACCATAAAACTTCTGAGTGTGTGGATGATGAAGATAATCTCATAATGGTGGGGGGTATATCAAAGCCTATTTCAATAATAGAAGTTTCAGTATTACAACTAAATAATTATTATAGGAAAGGCTACCAAATGTATGTTATCCATGTGTTGGAGACAATAAAAAACAAGAATTTGAAGATCGAAGATGACCTGATACTTCAAGAATTTAGGGATATGTTTCCATATGAGATACTCAGACCACCTCCTAAATGGGACATTGATTTCTCAATCGATCTCATGCCAGGTGATGTGCTAGTGTCTAAAATTACTTGTAGAATGAGTACCATTGAATTGGTGGAGTTAAAAATGCACTTGCAAGAAATGCTAGCGAAATGATATATTAGGCCAAGTGTGTCTCCTTGGGGAGCATCAACACTTTTCGTGAATAAGAAGGATGGTACCATTAAATTGTGCATTGAGTATAGGTAATTGAAGAAGGTCAAAATAATGAATAAGTATCCATTTCCACGAATAGATGAGTTGTTTGACCAATTATGAGGGGCCATTGTATTCTCAAAGATTGACCTAAGGTCTGGCTATGATTAGGTTAGGATCAAGGATGAATACATTCACAACAACATTTAGAACAAGGTATGGACACTACGAGTTCATGGTGGTGCCATTTGGACTCACCAATGCACCAACCACATTCACGTGTTTGATGAACATCATCCTCAACAAGTATTTGGATAAATTTATTTTAGTCTTCATTGAAAACATTCTCATATACTCCAAGTTTGAAGAGGATCATGAAGAGCACCTAAAGACAATGTTGCAAGTATTAAGAGAACATCGCCTATATTCTAAATTTAGAAAGTGTGATTTTTACCAGAAACAAATTCACTACTTGGATCATGTCATTTCATATCAAGGGATTGCAGTTAACTCATAAAAAGATAAAGGTCGTCATAGATTGGCCCACACCGAAGAATGTAATGGAGGAAATGTCATTCATGGGTCTAGCATGGTACTACTAAAGATTTATCCAAGGATTCTCCAATATTGGTAATCCATTAACATCATTGCAAAGAAAGGGAGTAAGATTCATATGGTCATAAGAATGTGAAGACTGTTTTCAGTAGCTAAGTACTTCCTTATCAATATGCCAATTCTAAATATTGCAGACTCAGAAAAATATTTCATGGTATGCACAGATGTTTGCACAGAAGGACTCAATGGAGTTCTTATGCAAGAGGTCATGTGATAATATATGAATCCAAGAAGCTCAATGAACATGAGAGAAATTATGCTACTCATGACCTATATAACTTGTAGCTATAGTTCGTGAGTTAAAAATGTGGCATCGCTACTTTCTTAGCTAACGACCAATCACAACAGGATCAAATATATGTTTGATCAACCCTTCCTGAATGTTAGGTAGGCTAGATGGTCTATCCTTATCAATGAGTATGACTTCGAGATAAATCATATAAAGGGTAAGGAAAATAGAGTAGTGGATGCACTCAACTGAAGTATGTAGGTGATTCACTTGACAATGATTAGTACATGTGATTCTCATCTAAAATTTAGAATAAAGGAATCCTTTCACACCAATGAACACTTTGTGCACATTAAAGAATGTCAGGAGAAAGAACCTACGGGAAAAAATGGTGAAGGATATCAAATGACAGAGGATGAATTGTTGATATACAAGGATAGGTTGTACATACCAAACTTTGCTAAGTTAAAGAGGCTCAACTTGGATAAATTTCATAAGAGACCTTATTCAGGACACCCATGATATCAAAAAATGATCGTGTCAACAAGGAAGAAATACTACTGGATTGGAATGAAAAAGGAAATCACAGAGTATATCACCAGATGTATCGAGTCTCATCAGGTCAAGGTTGAACAAAGGCACCTTGCAATATTTTTGCAACCATTACCAATTCCAAAATGGGAGTGGGAGACCATATCAATGGATTTCATCACAGGATTTGCAAGGATAATAAAATAACATGATGCAATTATGGCGGTGGTTGAAAAGCTAAGAAAATATGCTCACTTTATCCCTATAAAGTCAACTCACAGGGGAATCAATATTTCCAAGATTTTTATGCAGAAAATTTTCAAATTGCATGGAATGTCAAAAGTAGTCATCTTTGATTGATATGTAAAGTTTACATCAAAATTTTGGAAAGCACCATCTAAATATTTTGTAACACATTTAGCTTACAACACTTCCTATCATCCCCAAATGAATGGGTATAAAGAAAGGACAAACTAGGTATTAGACGAAACAATTTTCCTATATGTCATGAAAACCTACCAGATGGGAGGACTACCTACCCTTGGTGGAATTTTCTTACAAAAATGGCCACTAAGATCCATTATAGATGAGTCCTTTCAAGGTACTCTATGGAAGGAAGTGTAACACCATATTTAGATGGGATAAATAAATAATGCTTGGACCCGATATTATGAGAGATATGGAACATGAGGTTTTCAAAATCAAACAAAGGATGAAGGAAACCTAAGATTGATAGAAATGCTATATGGATAAAAATGGAACACATAGAGAGTTTAAGGTGGGAGATCGTGTATATCTCAAAGTTAAACCAAAAATGAGTTCTCTAAGAATAGGATCTTGTGCTAAACTAGTACCCCAATATTTTGGACCTTTCGAGATTTTGGAAAGAGTGGGACTAGTAGCATACATGCTTGCATTACCTCCTAATGTTAAAGTATATAATGTTTCCCATATGTATTTTCTTTAAAAGCATGTACATGATTCTAATCATATTATTGATTGTACTGTGATCCAGGTGGAAACAAAGGGAGAGTTCCAACTAGAAATCCTATGTATACTAGATAGGAAGGAAATGTTGCTCCAGAACCGAGCCATTTCTCAATTAAAGGTGCAATGGAATAACTTTGGGCCAGATGAAGCTACATGTGAATTGGAGGATGAATGAGAGCGACATACCCATTTTTGTTCTTAGCTTAAATAAAATGTTGTACATGGATAATTTTAAGTATGGTGTTATCACATAAACTTGTCAGAGTCTTGTGGGTTTGTTGTTTCTATCTGTGTCTATATCCTTGCCCTTTCTCTTTCTTTTCCATGCATATTTCCTAGATTTTTCCCCTTTTCTGGTCCTTAGTGTCAGTTTCCCCTTTCTAGTCATGGTCTGGTCTTCCTCATTGTCTTGCTTGACTAATCCTAGGTTCAGGGTTTTCTCTGTTTTTCTTAGAGGTTGAAACACATATCATGGTTTCGGTCTGAATGTCTGGTCACCTAATTTGCCATTGTTTGAGCTCACAATAGGACGACCTAGTCCTTTGCTTGCGCAAGTATCATCCTTGAGCTCAAAGGCACAACTTTCATGATTTAGTCTACTTTGGGCTTGAAACAAAAGCAACAGGCAGGATCGGTCTTCAATGACGGAGATCCCATAAGCAGTTCAGATCAACGGCTCTCGGGCAGTCAGATTTTCAAAGTGGCGGGAAGATTTAGCGATTAGAAAGAGGATGCCAAAGTCCAGAAACAAAATCCGAGCCATTGAAAGCATAAACCATGCGTCAACAGACCTTGTGCTTCAAAAATTTTACTTCGAAATATTGTGCGAGTTGAGCACTCAAAAATCCCGAAGGGCCGAAGCCCGAAGAACTGAAGCCTTGAATAGCCAAAGTAGCTGGAAGTCATTGATCTTGAGGAGTACATGTGGCATCTGAACCAAGGATTTGGGGAAATGAGCTTCAAAAGTTTTGAAGTGAGAAGTGAGTAACATGCTCGAAGAGCCGAAGCTCAGACTTCCGAAGCAATGGCGGACCGTTGATCTCAAAACCGACAGGAGCCGTCAATCTTGGTAGCAACATCTCTGGAGGCCTCAAAATGATAAACGTCCCAAAGTGGATCTCGACCATCTGAACCCAGAAGTCATGCGTCATCAGATCCACCTCTTCGATAATTTTTTCTTTGGAAGATTCAAAATGAGAAATGTGCTAAATTCTCGAAGATCCGAAGCTCGAACTCTCAAAATGATCTGAGCCATCCAAAAGAAGGAAGACACGTGGAGGAAGATCCTTCACTTCAGAGTTCAGTGCTTCGAAGAATTGTGGGAGTCACGTATTAAAAAATTCCGATGGGTCGAAGCCCGAAGCGTCGAAGTGTTAAAGGTCCCAAAGTATCGAAGGCCTGAAATCAATCTGGACCATCCATTAGGAGGGACACGTGGCAATAGATATTTCACTTAGGGGATTTTCCTCTGGAGGATTTTTTGTGTTTCATATTCAAGACACCCAAAGCCCAAAGGTATGAAGTAATTCTCAACTGTCCGATTCAAGAGGACACGCATCAGTGGATCGCTAGTTCTGGGTGAAAGCTTTTGGGGTGAATAAAGTTCGATTTTTTATTCTTCCGAAGTCCAGAGGTTCGAGAGGATCTCAGCCATTAATTTGTAGGGGCCACACATCATCTGATCTTTTACTTTGGAATTCGAAACTTCGAAGAATTGTAGGAAGCAAGCATAAAAAAGGCCTGAAGCCCGAATTCCCAAAATAAATCTCGGCCATCCAGATCAAAAGGCCACGCATCGCCAGATCTCTTGTTTTGGAGTTTTGGTACTTCAGAGGTTTGTAAGAGCTCCGCATCGTGGAGGCCCGAGGCCTAAACTCTCGAAGTGTTTGTGATCCATTGATCTCCATGCAAGAGCCAGGGTCCATCTAAGAGCGACGCGTGGCAACAAAGATGGGGTTTTCCCCGACCATAGATCACAATTAGATCAACGACTCGCGTGTGTTCAGCGTATCAAAGTTGCGCGAGGATTGGTGGTTGAGCAGAAGTCCCAAAGTTGCATATCTAGCATCACATGTCTTTACCATCACACAATCAGTATTTTCTTCAGAAATCTGTCTTTCGGGAGTTCCAGCATCTCGACTGTCATTTTCTTCCGAAGTGGATTCTCCCGAAATCCACAGAGCCCTATCACGTGTCCTCCTTAGATCAACGAATGTCGTTCACTTCAGAGCTCCATCTCTACATGCAGACCGCCCTCGAGCTTTGAAGTTCCAAAAGTGCGTGACAATCATTAGTATGGACATGTGGCACTCTCATCAGTCATGACACCTGACACCCATCTGGCAACGACACATGGTACTCAGTCCAGGCACCTGTGGGCATACCGTTTGCTTGTTTCCTAATATCACGTGTCACTTCTCTTTCATGACACTTCTACATGGTGGCGGTATGCCACCACATCAGATCATACTCCAGGGAGTGTTCTTGTTCAACGCCAAAGGTAGCTCCCCACCCCAAGGCACAGTTTGGCAGATTCTAAGGTTAGCGGGTAGATAAGTTTGGCTGTGGTGTTAAAATAAAGTAGGTGCACCCATATCTCAGATCGGGACTAGATCTATGGCCATAATCCATTGCAAGGATGCAACATGATCGAGCAATAATTTTCTTGAGCGGTCCTGCAATTGAAACCATGGTAAGGAAAAAGCACTACGTGGAGAAAGGTGGTAGATTGCGGGCCCAAAAGAGGTCTAAACACAAACCACCTTTGAGCGGCCTCGAAATCACGTGTTTATATGGTGTCCTATTCGAGAGCAACACGTGGCCATGCCTTGAGCATTAAGTCTCATCGAGTCCCCAAGGAAGAGCAGTTAATGGAAGGTAGGTTTGGTGGTTGAAACCTCGGCTCACCCCATAAATGGAAGGTGTGGAGGAGCTGTTCATGGAGACAGAGTTGTCATCCTGAGGATGGATTTGTCTGTAGACCCATGCTGATCTAAGATCGCGTCTGACAAAGGAATGCATGTTCAGTATGACAAAAGAAATCCCCGACGTAAAGCTTTGATGGAGAGCGCCATATCACACTCTTGATAGTCGTGGACTAATCTGAGTATAAAGAGATAGTTTTGATATTTTGTTAAGGTCGTCAACTGGTTGAGCAGAGCTCCCTATTTTGTAATGTTTTGATGCCAGAGTTGTTCTCTGGTTATTTATCAAATTTGAGACTTTCACATTAATAGAATTTAGCTTCTTTTCGTCTCTCTGTAAAAACTATGCTAAAACACTCGGGCATGGAGGATCCAGTCAAGGGTTATTATGGTATTGTAATGTAGGTTTGATTATAGTGGTATCATGACCAATTTTAGTCATCTCCCTTGTTATCTTTTTCCCTCTTACACTGAATGACTCGGGCATGGAGGATCCAATCGAGTTGTCTTAGCTACATTGTGATGTAGGTTTGATCATCATGTTGTTGTGATTGTGTTATTTGGACATATTTCAACGTCTGAAGCTTGAGTTAAAGAGCATTCTTGAGCCTGAGTTTTACTTCTACAAGCTTCTTGAAATCTTGATGCCCATAGTAGTCTTGTTCACCTTTCTCACCAAGTCTTCCCTCTAATCACACTTAAACTCAATTCATTGACTGAAGTTACTGTGGCCCTCACTTGCCTATGCATTTCTTGTACAATTCTGTGTTGAATTCATTCTTGTACTGAGTTTTGTCCATTGACCTCCACTCATATAAAACCAACATCCACTAAAAACTCTGATGGGTACTGGGCTTATCCTCTCACAATCTGAGGGTAACTCTCAGTGCTAACATTCTTGGCACCGCTGTCGGGGAACGAGTTGAAGAAATTTCCCTGGGTAAGAATGACAATGAAGTCTTTATTTCGAAGGTGCATTAGATATTAGTACCATTGAAGATTGCATCTTTCACCTAGTGACTCCACTTTTTCAGTTGTGGCTCCTAAAGACAGACACATGAGGTCTACTCCACAGCTGCGTCTGGAAACACTTGAAGCCAACCCAAAGAAAATTTTCAGAAAGGGAAAGACCCCTCAAGAAGAGATTTCAACTGCTGTGTCTGGTGATTCTGGTAATTTTCATAATCCTTCTTTAGAAACTCCTATAGTTGGTTATGTTTCTCCTATTATACCATCTATTGGTGTTTCCAGAAATTTAAAGTTTGGGAGTTTTCCTACTGATTTCTCCCCTCCTAGTCTTAGTCTAGAAGGAGAAATCTTTGACACTCCCGTTTCCCTTGAAGTTGTATAATGGTTTAGAACTAGGACCTTAGAAGTATTTCCCACTCTAGGCTTTACTACTCCTCCTCCTATTAGGGTTGTTTCTTTTAAAGAAGGGGAAACTTCTGTCCCTTTGAACCCCATATCATTCTCCCCCAACACTCAGTTGTTTCCTTTTCCTCCCATAAACACAGTTCCAATCTCACCTATCCAAACTCCATCTCCCCCTTGTTCTCCTCTAGTTCACATCCCAATGGTATGAGCTAATCCCCCTAGGAACAAGGTGGATGCTATAGTGGCTTCTAGGTACGCCCCTCTTATTCTGCCTCAGCCTCTGAATGCTCTCCCAGCTGGTGGCTACCTTAAGCAGTTTTCTAAGTTCACGAGTGAGGGAGACATAACTGCACAAGAGCACCTTGCAGCCTTTTATAGTTATGCAGATAATTATGTCATTGTGAATGAAGATGTACGGATGAGAATTTTTGTTCATAGCCTTGATGGGGAGGCTAGGAAATGGTTTAGGGCCTTGGCCCTTGGATCTATTGATGGGATTGAAGCCCTAGATGATGCATTCTTAAGACATTGGGGGGATAAAAAATATTTCCTTTACTACATTACAGAGTTTGGATCACTTAAGAAAGAAGAAGGGGAATCTATTTTTGACTTCTCAAAGAGGTTTAATAAAATTCCCATTGAGATTAAGCCTACAGAGACCTCTGCCAAAATCACTTATGCTAGCACTTTCGACCCCGAGTTCTGCCTCGTGTTGAGAGAAATAAGAGCTACCTCCTTGGCTCATATGCAAGATGCGGCCCTTGAAGTAGAGTCCAATATATTAGCGGTTGACAAACTTAGGAGTAAGGATGATAGAGACAGAAGAAAGGGGAGGTTTGAAGCTTCAACCTCTGGTTCCTCTGCTTCCCACCCTCAAGTAGATGAATTGACTAAGCTAGTAAAATCGCTTTCTGCTAAGGTGGAAAGGTTGAAACTAGAAGGAAAGTAGAGCTATAGGAATCCCCAAAATGCTGATAATAGGGGTAACTTCAAAAGATCAAATAATTCCCCTCAGATCATCCAAAGAGATCAAAGAAACAGGGATAGGGATGATTAGAAAATTCAAGCTTCTCTCCAAAATAACCTTGTTACTGATGAAGAAGGAGAGGAAGAAGAAATTGATCCTGAAATCCATTGTCTTGGAGACACTCCTCTTTTCCTCATTTAACAAAATATTTATATGAGGAATCTCTCATGGATGGTCAACTAAATGAGTCGAGTAAAGGGGAAAAAACCAACAATAATCCGAATAAATATAGCCTGAGATCAAATAACAAAGAAGGGAAGCTTGATATTTTTTATCAGCCTGCGAGAGCAGAGAGGCCTGCTAAAGATGTGGCACACAATAGTAAAGAAAGGGAGGTACAAAAACCCCCACCTGTGGTCAAAATCCCTATCCCATAAGTGAAGGAGATTCTCAAGCCTCCTTCCTCTTTTAACTTTGAGCATGAGATTCAAAAGATTAGGATCCCTGTACCTTTTTCGGAGCTAGTCAAGCATGAAGACTTCAAAAAGTGCCTCTACAAAATGTTGTAGCCTGAACCTTCATCTTATTCCACAGACTTAGTCAACCTCCAAGATGAAGCCAACTATCATACTAGGGCCTTTGGTAGAGGATAGAGATGATTCCTCACCTCCCTTTTACACATCATTGAATATTCATGATAATGTATTACACAATTGCTTGATGGATTTAGGGGCATCTCACAATCTCATGCCTAAGATTGTGATGGATGAGCTTGGGTTGGAGGTTACAAAAAATTACCACAACCTGTATTCATTTGATTCCAGGAAAGTGAAATGCCTTGGGGTTATTAAGGACCTCATTGTCTCCTTGTTACAACTACCAATGAAGAGTGTGGTCATGGACATTGTGGTAGTTGTTGTCCCCCCTAAGTTTGGGATGATCTTATCTAGATCATGGATCAAAATACTGGGGGGAAATTTGCAAATGGATATGTCATATGCCACCATCCCTGTGTTTGGAGGGGAACATAGAAGACTTTATAGAGAAGCACAACTTGCCTACATTATCAGTGATGAAGCCAATCCCATCAACCACCCCATTTTCTCAGTCAATGATGATTTAGGAACCAGTATATTGAAGCTCTTTGATGTTCCTCTGCCACCTATTGAAATAAGAAGGCAACCTATTACCTTTTGTGAATATCCTCCCCCCAAGACCTCTGTGTGGAATTTTTTTTTTGATGGAGCTTCTTCTAGGGAAGGTGTGGTGCTAGAGTGGTTTTTATTTCCCCTACCCAAGAGACCATATCTTTGTCTTGCAAGTTGGAATTCAAAACAACAAACAACGTGGCAGAATATGAGGCTCTTGTCTTGGGTTTGAGAGCTGCCAAAGACATGAAAATTGAAGAGCTGGAAGTGTTTGGGGACGCCGAGCTGATTGTTCATCAAGTAAAAAATCTGTATCAGGATAAGCACCCAAGGTTGAGAGCCTACATAAATGAAGTCTGGGATATGATTGACAATTTCTTCCTGGATTTTAATATCTCATTTGTCCCAAGGGAGGAGAATTTTGTGGCAGATTCCTTGGTGGTCTGAACAAGCAATTTCAAGGTCCCTTTGCCCCAAAAGCTCAAGTATGAGGTGGAGATAAAATATAGACCCTCTATTCCTGACAATGTCAAACATTGGAAGGATTTTGAGGATAATATTGAGATTAAAAAGTTCCTTGAGGTTGTAGACAAGTTTTATGATATGCATATTGATCAGGATCAAGATGCAAAAGAAATCCCCCATATTGGTATTTTTATAGATAAAATTGCTAACCATCATATTGTTCAGTTGCCTAGCAACCATATTCCAAAGGGGATGGTCCCTTTGGAGAGATTGTTTGACATAAATGATGTTGCTGTAAAGGTTGAAGGATCAACTGAAGAGGCTGACCTGAATGAATGCAATCTAGGAATGAAGGAGGATCCCAAATGGGTTAAATTGTCTAGCAGCTTATCAAAGGAGCAGAGGGTTGAGTATGTCAGACTCTTGAAAGAGTTCATTGATGTGTTTTCTTGGACATACGAGGATTTGAGAACCTATGACACCAATATCATTGAACACAAAATCCCTTTGAAAGAAGATGCCAAACATTTCAAGCATAAGCTCAGACAGATAAATCGCATGCTACTGCCGATCATGGAAAAAGAAGTCAAGAAGCTGCTGGATGCGCAGATCATCACCCCCTTGAGATTTTCAGAGTGGGTGGATAATTTGGTGCCCATAAGGAAGAAGAATGGGGAAATCAGGTTGTGTGTCTATTTTAGAAATCTGAACAGGAGCTCCAAAAAGGATAACTACCCCTTTCCTAAAATGGAGCACATTTTGCAGAGAGTGACTGGTTCATCCAGAATGTCTATGATCAATGGTTTCTCTGGTTACAATCAGATCTCTATCCTTCTTGAAGACAGAGAGAAGACAATTTTCACAACTCCTTGGGGCACATTCATGTATGCTAAAATTCCCTTTGGATTCATGAATGCAGGATCAACCTTTCAATGAGCCATGGACATCGACTTCATTGGAGAAAGGGACCAATTTGTAGTCATCTATATGGATGACATTACAATATTCTCAAGGTCTGATAAGGAGCATTGTTACCATTTGAATAAAGTCTTATTAAAGTGTAGAAGGTTTGGTCTCTCTCTCAATCCTAAGAAGTCTTTATTTTCCATGCAAGAGGGAAAATTCTTGGGGCATATTGTGCTAGCTGAAGGGGTGAAGATTGATCCAAGTAGAGTGGAGGCCATCCAGTCCTTGTCTTTTCCCAAATCTAGGAAAAAGGTTCAGTCTTTCTTGGGTGAAATCAATTTTCTGAGGAGGTTCATTTCAAATTTTGCTGAGTTAGTCAAATACATTATAGCCATGCTCAGGAAGGGGAATGAAGTGAAATGGACTGCTGAGTGCATAGATTCTTTCAACCAAATCAAGAGGGCATTGAATGAAGCACCTGTGCTCATCAACCCAGACTATTCCAAGGAATTTCTGATATTTTCCTTCGCTTCATCTGATACACTAGCTGTTGTTTTGTTACAAAGAAATGCAGAGGGGTTGGAGCAACCTATTTCCTTTTTCAGAAGATCACCGAGGGATGCAGAAGTGAGATACGATATCATGGAAAAGCAGGCCTATGCTTTGGTGAAGGCCCTCAAGTCTTTCAGAATCTATGTTCTGCACTAAACAATTATTGCATATGTCCCCTCGGCTTCAGTAAAGGAGATACTGATCCAACCTGATATAGATGGGAAGAGAAGTAGGTGGATTTCCAAGATTTTGGAGTTTGACCTAGAAATCTAACCCACCAAATTGGTGAAAGGCCAAGGTTTAGCCAAGTTACTGGCTAAATCAAATTGCAAGGCATTAGGGGTTAACTTCATGAATATAAACTCAAGAAATATGCAAACTAAGATTGCTGGTGAAGACTCTCATGTCAGCCTCAATTTAGTAGAATGCACCTGGTATGAAGACATCATATACTTCCTGCAGAAGTTGAGGCCTTCTGATGGCTTGGACAAAACAAAGGTGAGAGCTTTGAAACTCAAGGCAATCAAGTATTGTGTAATTGATCAGATTTTGTAATGGAAGGACCATTTGGGAGTTCTATTAAGGTGTCTATACCCTCAAGAAGCCCAAAAATCTATGTCTGATTTTCATGACAACTCATGTGGGGGGCAACATTTTTGGAGGACCACAACTTACAAGATTATTAGAGTTGGGTATTTCTGTCCCAACCTTTTTACTGATGTTTGCACAAAAATCACAGCTTGTACCAAGTGTCAAAAGTTTGTTGGAAAGCAACAACTCAAATCCTTGCCTTTGAAAACTGTAATGGTTTCTGGACCTTTTCAATAGTGGGGTCTTGACTTCATTGGAGAGATCCACCCACCCTCAAGTGGCCAGCACAGGTGGATTTTGACTGCTACTTATTATTTTTCCAAATGGATAGAAGCTATCCCTACAAGGAGTGCCTCCCACAAGGTAATCATAAGTTTCCTTGAAGACATCATGTCCAGATTTTTCTGTCCAAGTAGAATTGTTACAGAAAATGATGCCTCTTTAAGAGCTGAGCCATTAATTAATTTCTGTGAGCACTATGGGATTACACTAGTCCATTCTACTCCCTACTACCCTCAGGGAAATGGTTTAGCAGAGTGTTCTAACAAGAGCCTCATAAAGATCATCAAAAGAATGTTAGAAGACAACAATAAGGACTAGGATTCAAAGCTAAAGTTTGCATTGTGGGTTGACAGAGTTACAACCAAAAGGTCACTGGTCATTTCCCCTTTTCATTTGGTGTATATCGTTGAGGCAATTTTTCCTGCTCAACTTGCTTTGCTTGTGGAAAATTTCCTCCAGGAATACCAAGGAGAACTGATGAAATGGTCAGGAGGATACTGCAGCTGGTAGAAGTACAATAGACCTGGGAGCAGTTGCTTAACAAAGCACATGACCATCAACAAAAGATAAAGAGAGCCTTTGACAAGAAAACAAGAAAGGAATATTTCTAGCTAGGGGACTTGGGGCTCAAATAGGATTCTCCCAAGCAGGAAAAAGGAAAACATGGTAAATTTGAAGCCCTATGGATTGGTCCCTTCAAGATTTCTGAGATATTTCCCAATAACACTTATAAGTTGTAGAATTTGGAGGACTCTAAATTTTTGGGTGGCCCTGTAAATGGGAATTTTTTGAAGAAGTTTTTTGTTTAGGCCGTGACCAGTGTTCCACCATTGTAAATACCACTCTCGTTTTGTTTTTATTTTTTAGTTTTTCATTTTCAATAAGAGACTCCATAACCCAAAGCTAAGGCACTGGAGTTGTGCATTATTGGCAGCTCATAGGGAGCATGCCATCCCCCATGGAACCAAATGTTATCACATAAACTTGTTAGAGTCTCGTGGGTTTGTTGTTTCTACCTGTGTCTATATTTTTACCCTTTCTCTTTATTTTCCACACATATTTCCTAGATTTTTCCCCTTTTCTAGTCGTTAGTTTCATTTTCCCCTTTTCGATCATGGTTTGGTCTTCCTCATCGTCTTGCTTGAATAATCCTAGGCTCAGGGTTTCCTTTGTTTTCCTTAGAGGTTGAAACACATATCATGGTTTCGGTATGAATGTCTGGTCACCTGGTTTTCCATTGATTGAGCTCACAGTAGGACGACCTAGTCCTTTTCTTGTGTAGGTATCAACCTTGAGCTCAAAGGTGCAACTTTTAGAATATAGTCTACTTCGGGCTTGAAACGCAAGCAACATGCAGGTTCAGTCTTCAACGAAAGAGATCCCATAAGTAGTTCAAATCAACAGATGTCGAGCAGTCATATTTTCAAAGTGGCACGAAGATTTAGAAATTAGACAGAGGATGCCAAAGTCCCGAAACAAAATACAAGCCATTGAAAGCAAAAGCCACACGTCAGCGAATCTTGCGCTTTTGAAAGTTTACTTTGGAAGATTGTGGGTTTTGAGCACTCAAAAGTCCCAAAGGGCCAAAGCCCGAAGAGTCGAAGCCCTGAGTAGTCGAAGTAGCTTAGAACCATTGATCTTGAGGAGGACAGGTGGCATCCGATCCAAGGCTTTGGGGAAATGAGCTTTGGAAGTTTTTAAGTGTGTAAAATGCCCGAAGAGCCAAAGCCCGGACTCTCGAAGCAATGGTAGACTGTTGATCTCAAAACCGACAGGAGCCTTCGATCTTGGCAGCAACATCTCCGGAGGCCCCGAAATGCTAAAGGTCCCGAAGTGGACCTCGGTTGTCTGAACCCAGAAGCCATGCGTCATCATATCTGCCACTTTGGGAATTTTTTCTTCAGAAGATTCGAAATGAGAAACGCACCAAGTTCTCGAAGATCCAAAGCTCGAACTCTCGAAATGATCTGAGCCATCCAAAAGTAGGAAGACACATGGAGGAAGATCCTTCACTTGGAAGTTTGGTGCTCCAGAGAATTGTGGGAGTCAAGTATTGAAAAATTCCGAAGGGCCGAAGCTCAAAGCACCGAAGTGATGAAGTGTTAAAGGTCCTAAAGTACCGAAGGCCCGAAATGAATCTGGACCGTCCGTCAGCAGGGACACGTGACAACGGATCTTTCACTTCATGGATTTTCCTCCAGAGGAGTTTTCGTGTTTCATATTCAAGACACCCGAAGCCCGAAGGTCCGAAGTAATTCTCAACCATCCAATTTGATAGGACACGCGTTAGTGAATCACCAGTTCTGGGTGAAAGATTTTGGGGTGAATAAAGTTTGATTTTTTATCCTTCTGAAGTATGGATATTTGAGAGGATCTTAGCCATTGATCTACAGGGGCCACGCGTGATCTGATCTCATACTTCGGAATTTGAAACTTTGGAGAATTGTGTGAAGCAAGCATAAAAAAGGCCTGAATCCCAAATTCTCGAAATAAATCTCGGCCATCCAAATCAAAAGGCCACGTGCCGCCAGATCTCTCATTTCAGAGTTTCGGTACTTCATAGGTTTGTAAGAGATGTGCATCAAGGAGGCCCAAAGCCTGAACTCATGAAGTGTTTGTGAGCCATTAATCTCTGTAGTAGGAGCCAGGGTCCATCTAAGAGCGACTCATGGAAACAAAGATGGGGTTTTCCCTGACCATAGATCACGATTAGATCAACGACTCGAGTGTGTTCGGTGTATCAAAGTTGCACGAGGATTGGTGGTTGAGAAGAAGTCCAAAAGTTGCATATCTAAAACCACGCGTCTTTCCCATCGCATGGTCAATATTTTCTTCAGAAATCCGACCTTTGGAAGTTTCAGCATCTCGACTGTCATTTTCTTCCAAAGTGGATTCTCCCGAAATCCATAGATCCCTGCCACGTGTCCTCCTTAGATCAACAAACATCGTTCACTTCAGAGATCCAACTCTACATGTAGACCGCCCTCAAGCTTTGAAGTGCCAAAAGTGCATGAAAATCATCAGTATGGACATGTGGTGCTCTCGTTAGTCATGACACCTGACACCCATCTAGCAATGACACGTGGCACTCAATCCAGGCACTTGTGGGCATACCGTTCACTTGTTTCCTAATATCACATGTCACTTCTCTTTCATGACACATCCACATGGTGGCGGCATGCCACCACGTCAGATCATACTCTGGGGAGTGTTCTTGTTCAGCGCCAAAGGTAGCTCCCCACCAAAAGGCACAGTCTGGTGGATTCTAAGGTTGGCAAGCAGATAAGTTTGGATATGGCATTAAAATATAGCAGGTGAACCCAGATCTCAAATTGGGACTAGATCTACGACCATAGTCCATTGCGGGGACGCAAGATGCTCGTGCGATAATTTTATTGAGCGGTCCTGCAATTGAAACCATGGTAAGGTGAAAGCGCTATGTGGCGAAAGGTGGTAGATTGCAGGCCCAAAAGCGGTCTAAACCCAAACCACCTTTGAGTGGCCTTGTAATCATGTGTTTATATGGAATACTATCCGAGAGAAGCACATGACCGCCCCATGAGCAATAAGTCCCGTTGAGTCCCCGAGGAAGAGCAGTTAATGAAAGGTAGGTTTGGTGGTTGAAACCTTGGCTCACCCCGTACATGGAAGGTGTGGAGGAGCTGTTCATGGAGACAGAGCTGTCAGCCCGAGGACGGATTTGTGTGCAGACCCATGCTGATCTAAGCTCGTGTCTGAAAAAGGAATGCACGTTCAGTCTGACAGAAGAAATCACCGACGTAAATCTTTGTTGGAGAGAGCCAGATCACACTCTTGATAGTCGTGGACTAATCTAAGTATAAAGAGATAGTTTTGATATTTTGTTAAGGTCGTCAATTGGTTGAGCAGAACTCCCTATTTTGTAATTTTTTGATGCCAGAGCTGTTCTCTGGTTATGTATCAAATTTGAGACTTTCACATTAATAGAAATCAACTTCTTTTTGTCTCTCTGTAAAAACCATGTTAAAACACTCAGGCATGGAGGATCCAGTCGAGGGTTATTATGTTGTTGTAATGTAAGTTTGATTACAGTTGTATCATGACCAATATTAATCAAATCCCTTGTTATTTTTTTCCCTCTTACACTGAATGACTCGAGCATGGAGGATCCAGTCGAGTTGTCGTAATTTCATTGTGATGTAGGTTTGATCATCGTGTTGTTGTGACTATGTTATTTGGACATATTTCAGCATCTGAAGCTTGAGTTCAAGAGAATTCTTGAGCCTGAGTTTTACTTCTACAAGATGCTTGAAGGCCTGATGCCCATAGCAGTCTTGTTCACCTTTCTCACTAAGTCTTCCCTCTTCTCACACTTAAACGTAATTCACTGATTGAAGTTAATGTGGCCCTCACTTCCCTGTGCATTTCTTGTCAAGTTCTGTGTTGAATTCATTCTTGTATCAAGTTTTTTCCATTTACCTCCACTCATATAAAACCAACATCCACTAAAAACTCTGATGGGTACTGGGCTTATCCTCTCGCAATCTGAGGGTGACTCTCAATGCTAACAGATAGGAATTTATTTTAAAATATAGAAACCTTGGGGAATATTACTAGTCCTTAATATGCTAAATATAAAATGTTTGGTGATATTTTTGTAAAAACATTCAAAATTCCAAGGATTTTATATAGTTTTTATAAAAATTTGGTGTTTTTTAAGGTAAAATAGTTTGATCCTATAGAATTTGGGTGAATCATTCTGGAATGGTGAATTCGTTTTTAGGAAAAAACATGGAAAATTAGCCCATGGGAGAAATTTAGCCCCTAAAATTTTCCTTGATGTTGTAGATAGCATAACACTAAGGATGGTGTCCCTTTAAGGGGGAGGGGATTGTAACATCCCCATTTTTATCCCCATATTTAAATTGCAATTAATTATGTTTACCATTGTTGATTTCGGCATTAATAGTTTGCTATCATTCCAAGTAGAATTGGATAATTCAAAGAGGATGCATATGTGTCTTATTTTAATTAGTTAAAATTTCCATGAAATTGACTGAGGCACAAACACCTATAGGGACCATGGTACCACAAGATGGAAATGGTGAGGGGGTTTGGGGGTTCACCTTGTAAGTAATCCTGAGCCACCCTTTCCAAAACAATTTGGTCTTGACATTTGAGTTTGAATTATCCCACCCATTTTCCCCTCTTGACCAAAACATTAAATTTGAAATACGGTTGGTGGAAGTGTCTCTTCCTAGCAATTATTAAGTTGAGATGGTAGCCGAGGAAGTCCTCTCAGCAACACATGAGAGGCATGGGATAAGTAAAACAACCTAGGAATTTGTGGATGAACTAAGACTACCTTAGAAAGAGAAAATCATGATTTTGTGCTTGCGCACGAGTGGGAAGAAGGAGCCAAATTTTGTATCCAGAGAGGGTCCAAGAGAGAAGAAGGAGTTGGACACAAATGTTGCTATAAGAGAGTCAAATTATTAAGGAAATACCCAAAAATATTTCTCTATAAATTCAGGTGGGAAGATTTTGGGTTGTATGGAACTTGGAATAGAAATTCGAGGCCTTGTTGGGAACACATGAAGCATTGAAAGAGGGGTTCCTTGAGGTTCTATTGAGCAATGAATGGGAAACACACCCTTGTGTTGTGTTGAGCCAATAGGAGGGACCACTAAAAAATGATGGAAGTCCTAGGAGTTTGTGAGGATTTTTCCTTGTGATAGTTACCTTTGGGAGTTTATCCTTTTCCCAAAATATACTGAGAGTTTTCCCAAAAAATTCATCCCGGTGGTATCATGGTCTAGCTAGGGGGTGGCTAGTGGTAGAAAGCACTAGTGCAATTGAGCCTACAATTGAGTGAAAATTGCTCACCCTAAGACAATTGGTTGAATGCTTCAAATTTAGATGAGTGCTCTCATTATTCTTAGAAGTTTACCTATAGTCTACCTTATTTTGTTTTATGACATATCCTTCCATTGTATTATGACAAGTAATTGGCTATGGTAAAATAAATGAGAGGACAAATTTGTATGCATAGTTGAATTGGAATCTCTAATTGTTGCCTTAGAAATTTATCATGAGTTCTCCTGTGTATGTTTTAAATGGAGTGCCATTTAAATAGAGTTTTAGCATGTTTAAGTTTAATCCCTCCATTCTGGTTTTCTACATATATGGAGGTTGGGGGCTTAGTTGAGATATAATCAAGGAATCAATAGCTTCCCGTGTTGGTAGCTTGTTCACATACTTGACTTTATGTCTTGAAATTCGAGAAAATCCATATTGGTTGCATTTAATGAATTGTTCCTACATCTTATTCATAGAAAAATCATGAACTTTAAATATGTTATATTGCTTTAGAATTAGTCCTTGGGTAAGGGAGACATACTCCTTGAAACCTTGTTACAAAACTTGGATAGTGTAATCCATAATTCATGCAGACCGAGGGTTATGTTGATGACATGAATTAGCATACAAGTGTTAGCCTTGTAATGTAGTGAGTAATTGGATAGATAAAGTGTGGTTGGGTGTTGTTGTAGGGCTAGTCGGTCCTACCAACTAAACCCAAAAGTCGACTAAGTTGGATATGTAAGTCATTCGACTGTCTAATCTGAGTATGTGAGTCGGTTGACTAGCCAATTGGGTCAACTGACCAAGACAATTAGAAAGTTGTAACTATCATATAACTGAGCATACAAGTATATATATATGTGACTATGTAATAGAGGAAAGGTGGATGTTATTGTACATAATAAAGTGCATATTGCTAGTTCTCCCATTAGTTTGTGTATTCTTCCTTATATGTCTATGTGTGCATTTATAGTATTGTATCATATATGATGCTTTGTGTGATGAACTACTGATAACACTTGCATACTTTCTCCTAGATTACAACATTGGTTTTGTTGCTGGTAGTTCTGAACTCGGGCATGTAAAATAATGTGCACATAGATGTTAAGTCTGGAATACATATGTGAGTGGTGGGAGCATAAGATACATAAATACATAAATAATTACACAAGGTGAAACTGACTAACTCTAGCAGAAGCACAAACACATTAATTCATAGAAACTCACGAGCGATTAATTGAAGCAATTCCAGAAACCTTATTTGAATATATTAACCAACCTTATAATGCATAAACTTGCTCCATATGAACATTTGATGCTGAAAATCACCAACAGAGGTTGAACAAAACTAAATGAGTGGTTTGAAATAATTGTAAAGGAGTTTGTTGAAGAACAAGCTATTGAATATAGATCGTTAGTTGAAACAATTAAAAATAAAATTTACACCGATCTTCATGAAGGTTTCCTTTGCACCATTCCATCCTTGTTGCACAAATTTTTGCTAGATAAAGGAATCATAGATATTGTTGAATACCAACTGCTTCTCAAAACACCTCCACCAAATTCTAACTGGCATAAAAAACAAGATGAGTGGGAAGAATTTTTAGAAGCCAATTGTAAAGACATAAGGAAAGCCTGACACTACTTCCTCAAGAAATGAACACATTAATTATGGCTAATATCACCAACTT
>JZKD02S1830322.1:79425-91616 GCA_000966675.3 Picea glauca
CATTCACCAGACAACTATAATTCAACAACAAAGATCAAAATGGCATGACAAAACTATCAAGAATAAGCAGTTCCAAAAAGGTAATTGGGCCCTACTGTATGACTCTCGGTTCAAATAATTTCAAGGGAAACTGCGTACACGATGGCTTGGAGCTTACGAAGTAGACACTGTTTTCCCCAATGGAATAGTAAGGCTCCTCACAATCGATGACTCCAAAACACCGTTACTAGTAAATGGTCATTGGCTCCGTCTATACCAACACCCTATTTCCAAAGAAGATTTTAAGGCCACATGTGTGGAAGACTCCCATTACCTCTTTTTAGAGGGGGCTCTACCCCTCATTGCAATTAATTCTTTTAAGTTAATTTCTTTAGTATTAGATTAGATTTTATTTACTAATAATCCCTGTCAAGAAATACCATGTTACAATCGATTTTTGCAGATTCCCGATCAAAGCACAGGCCACTAGGAAAGGACGATCTTACTTCACGAAGAGACAAGCTTTCCCATTGCTGAAACACCACTGTCAACAACTCTTTGCTCTTTCTTCATTGCTGAAACAACACTATTCAACGACTTTTTGACTTTCCCCATTGTTGAAACACCACTGTCAGCAACCCCACACCTTTTTCCCTTATCAATGTTCAACAACCTTTCACCATTCTCCCCATTGCTGAAACACCATTCACAAATTTTTTTTTCCTTCTCCTTATTGCCAAAACACTACAGTCTGACAATTCTTCATAGTTTCCCAATTGATGAAACAACACCGTCCAGCAATTGTTTCACCCTCTCTTTTCTATTGCTGAAACACCACTGTCAACAACTGTTTACCATTTTCCCCATTGTTGAAACACCAGTGTCGGAAAACTTTCACCATTTCCCCCATTACTGAAACACCACTGTCAGCAACATTTTATTATTTTTCCCTATTGCTGAAACACCATTGTCAACAAACTTCCCGCCATTTTCTTCCATTGCTGAAACACCACTGTTCAGCAGCTCTTCACATTTCCTCATCGACGAAACAACACCGTCCAATAATTGTTTCACCCCTTTCTTTTTTTGTTGATGAAACACCATTGTCAGCAAATTTTCGCTATAGTCGGACAATTCTTCACAGTTTCCATTAACGAAACAATACCGTCCAGCAATTGTTTCGCCCCTTCTTTTCTGTTGCTGAAACACCAAATTTTCAACATTATCTGTCAGCAAGATTTTGTGCTCTCATACTACATTTTGTCCTTCCATTCAACAAATCCTTGATACAATTCATCTAACAAATCAAAAGTCCCCGCCACGACCACTGCAAAACTATCATAGACAGGCATTATATTTTGTTTGCAGCACGAATCAGAAGGTAAGGCGAGGTATGTAAATTTTATGTAATACAGTTAAGCTATAGTTAATGAGAAGATTGCAAATCATTATGACCACTCAAGTGAAATCATTATTAGCCGCACTTGACGGGGGGAGGACATATCAAACTTTTATACCATCATTTCGCACGAATTCACCACCGCCATTCGTATTTATCATCCTTTCGTTCGTCTCACCACCATTTGCATGCCTTCACTCGAAAAACTTACTCTACACAGAAGTTGTTACTCAACTCTTTGACAGTGTATTTTACCAAGTTGATAGCTATGGGAGGCTTTGTTATACGGTACGAACCCGCCAAGATAGCCCTGCTAGAACACTATCCAGAAGCCTATCAAATTTTTCTGCAGGCAGGATGGCTCAGTTATTTTCAGAGACTCCAGGGGTTTGATCAACAACAGGTTCTGCAATTTGCTCAAAATATCCAGGAAGATCATTCCATTGTTCAAGGGGTTCGAATCTCAGTTACAGAAGAGGATATAGCACAGGTTTCGGGTCTCCCTACCAATGGCATTCACTTGTTCAGCCGCAAACATATCATCTTGAATGCCCAGTGGGACTTCCTCTCGCCAGAAGAAAAAAATGAATTTAAAGGCCGGGGTGTCCGACTTAGCTCATTGCCGCTCCCATGGCCAGAAGTTGCATAATTCGTCAAACACTACCTTACCTGCGAAGGTCGATACCAGGTAGTCTACCAGCACGATTTTCTCCTGTTGTCTCATTTACGGCATAATAGATTGATGAACATCCCTTATTATCTGCTCGGTTGTCTCAAAAATATGTCGCACTACTGTAAAAAGGCTAAAGATCCTGCCCTTTCACTTACCCATCACCGTCTCATTCAACTGCTTATCCAAAAGGGTTTTGCCCAACAAAACCTTCCACTAAACAACCCACCTATAGATCCCCAAGAAGCCATTGAAATTCCTGAAAATCTTCAGGAACAACAACCACAAAACCCTCCAGACTCTCTAGAAATACCTAAAAGTCCGCCTATATAACCAATCAGTCCAATTAACCCCCCCACCATACCAAGCCTGCCCCAAATTTTACCAGAATCATTCACTCCTACCCTTCATATCCTTAGCGATGATTCTGAGCCAGACAATTCTCCCTGCCCCATCATTGAGGAAAAACCCCCATGTAAACGAAAGAAAATTCCTTTCTTTCCACCTTTCTTACAAAGAAAATGAACAAGGGCCTCAACAAGGCCAGCCATTATCGCCACTACCCTAGACTCCCAACCTATCCGACTAATACCCCGTACAGCTTCAACCTCCCAAATGCCGGAAACTTTGCCTATTCCACCCACGGGCACTGAAACACAAGAACCAGATGCCTAGGGTGTTGCGACATCATCTGTTTCAAATCAAGTAGTTGAAACACAATAACCAGCTACCCATTCAGTAGCTAAAACACAAGAACCAGCTACTCATTCAGTGGATGAAACACAAGAACCAGCTACCCATTCAGTAGCTAAAACACAAGAACCAGCTACTCATTCAGTGGATGAAACACAAGAACCAACCATAGCTACCACACAAGAACCAGCCACAGCTGAAACACAAGAACCAGCCATGGCTGCCACACAAGAACCAACTATAGCTGAAACATAAGAACCGACTGCTGATACTAATACTGAGATACAGGAATCAGAGGTCCAGGGTGCTGCAACATTACTTTCCTTACATCAAGAAGCTAAAACACAAGAATCAGCTGCCATTCGTATAGCTACTCCACAAGAACTAGCTAGGGAGGTTGTGACTGCGACACAAGAACCAGTCACTCCTCAACTAGAACCAACAATGGCCTCTGTCTTAGAAGAAAATGAGTTCCTAAAATCTGAACTGGAGGCCTACAAACAAGAGCTAGCCACGGCAAAAGAAGCATATGAGAAGGAACTTAACTTGCACACCCTAGCTCACATAGCAACCATGTCAGAAGGGACTACAACAGAGAGCCTATGTAAAGAATATATGTGCAGTCAATGTGGTGATATCTACTATCAAGCAGGCTACAAAATAACTCAAATTCCAATACCAGGAGCTCCCTTTGCACCTTCAATTTTTGCAGTCAAAGAAGAACACCCTGCTGTTACACAAGAACCAGCAGGACCTTCCAAGATTAAGACTGAGCCCTGCCCTGCAATAAATGTCAAATCTAAAACCCCTGCTCTTGTTAACAAAGCTATACAAACAGTGCCTACTGAGGAATCTGCCCTTCCCAGCCAGATTAATATCCACACTTTTGTGGAACAATCTACTCAGACCTTACCTCACCCCACTACTTGCAACGCTGAAACACAAACTCAGTCATGGGATGAGCAGGAAGTAATACAGAAATGGAAGAAAGAGTATGCTGCTACACAGGTCAAAAGCCTGCAAGAGCACAGACAAATCTAGATAAATCATACCTACTCAAATTGGGAAACTTTGGAGCAGACACGCCAGGAAGCTCGTGCTCTCAAGAAACAAAATAAAGAGCTAAAAGGTAGAGTGCTCCTGATATTTGATTTGGCACAAAAGCTATTGGCTGCAAGGAAACCATCCCGCAATTACTCCTTATTCCTTATGGAAGGACTTACATGGTTTCAGATCAAATCAATCACAGAAAGAAGACCCTATGTAGTGCTACATCCAGCAGATTTTGTCAAAACCTTTGTAGAAGCCTCTGTTATGGATCAACACCTCCTCTGTGAGGCATATTTTCATAATGAGGCCATCCCTGAGAATAGGCAGCTGAACCTTAATTCTCTTGTCGGGGACATCCAGATTCGGGCATTCACCTCCTTTCTCCACAATCAGATTATATGGCAGGATGACTTCCTGGCTGCCAAGAACAATGAAGATAACAACCTTCTCTGGATAAGACCAGAACCACAAAATGCAGCCACATTTGTTACAGAATACTATCAGTTTTTAAAGAAACCAGGGATGACTGAAAACGTTCAGCAACTACAATCAACAGTGCTTCAGGATTGTCAACACTTCATCAGATCCACAGAGATTGCTACCCTCCAGGAAAACAACTTGTTTTGGCAGCAATCTACTGAGAAAAGACAGGAACACAATCCTTTTAGCCCTACTAATCTCGAGATAGCAATCTCCAGGGTACCTAACTACATGCAGTGTGTTTAGCAATGTGCTGAAAGCTGGATAGGGTACCGGTTTTATTTTCCTATCCTTTGGTTGCCAATAGAGAGATATCAAATCCATTATAAGTTGCCTAAGAAGACAGAAACAATAGCTTGGCAAAGGTTACAATGTGTCCAAGGGTTCAGAGCTCTAACAGACAGTACCTCCCATAGCTACTGCTTGAGTAACTTGCACGCTCAGAGTTGGTATTCAAACTCTGATTCAGAGTGAAGTTGCCTGAGGACATGCAACATTTTAAGTTGGGGGGGATGTTAGGACCACACAATGTACCTTTTTGCCCATACTTTTTTCCACCATTACACTCTTGTTTCACTCACATTTAAACTCATATTATCACTTTATCYTATCTTTCCAAAGGTATACAACGTCTCTTCTCTTTACTATACGTTTAATCTGTTTTGCATATAATTTTACATCACTCTCGTACTTAACCATTGATTAGAAATGTATAAGTGTTGAAACAGTTTGAACTGCAGATTAGCATTGAGGCTTGTTGCTGAAACAACAACTCAGAAGCTGTTACACAGTCCATGGTCGACGATGCTGAAACTCAGAAGTTGTTACATAGTCCATGGTCAACGATGCTGAAACACAGAAGCTGTTACACAGTCCATGGTCGACGATGCTGAAACACAGAAGAAGCCGTTACACAGTCCATGGTCAACGATGCTGAAACATAGAGGAAGCTGTTACACAGTCCGTGGTCGATGATGCTGAAACACAGAAGCTATTACACAGTCCATGGTCGACGATGCTAAAACACAGAAGAAGCTGTTACATAGTCCGTGGTCAATGATGCTGAACAACAACTCACACAGATTGACTACACAGTCAGAACGCAAATCCCGTGGCTGAAACAGCCCGTGATTTACGATGCTGAAACAACATACAAGAGCTGTTACTCCAGCCGTAACAACAACACCTCCCTCAGCACTCGTAATAAAATTCTGTTGTGGAAGACTAGGAGACCCTATTCCAGTTTAGAAAGTCGATCTGACTAAGAATAGGACCCAGATATACACCTGTAATTTGTTGATCAATTGTATCGAAGGGATTTTCCTCTTTAAATAAGAGGAAATCACCATTCGAGAGGATCCAGTTTTTGGTACTCAGAAGGTTTTACAGAGAAGGACGTACTCCATTTCAGATTGTAATATGATACATTGATAGATGAATAAAAGACTGTTCTGAGAATTTCTCTCTAGCCTTTTTGTTTCAGGGGAATCTTGTGAGAAGGGAGGGCCCACTTTTTTCACAAAATTCACCTGTTAGTTTATAGTGTGTTAGTTTGATCTCTGTTATGCCTTGATTAATTTCTGTTTTGCTGAAACACTACTTTAATGAACTCTGCTTTTCTGAAATACTACTGAACTTTGTCTTGTAATCATTTTAGTTAGCAATCCTGTGTGATGAATTTATGAAAGCTTGGTAATCAGAGACTGGTGCTGAAGGTTCCTACTTGGGAAGGAATTAGGGTCCCGTTCTCTGTTAGGAATAGTTAGCATTCAATTATTTTCATGAGTGTGCTAATCAGAGACTGGTGCTGAAGGTTCCTTCTTGGGAAGGAATTAGGGTCCTGTTCTCTGTTAGGAATAGTTAGCCTTCAATTATTTTCATGAGTGTGCTAATCAGAGACTGGTGTTGAAGGTTCCTGCTTGGGAAGGAATTAGGGTCCCGTTCTTTGTTAGGAATAGTTAGCCTTCAATTATTTTCATGAGTGTGCTAATCAGAGACTGGTGCTGAAGGTTCCTGCTTGAGAAGGAATTAGGGTCCTGTTCTCTATTAGGAATAGTTAGCCTTCAATTATTTTCATGAGTGTGCTAATCAGAGACTGGTGCTAAAGGTTCCTACTTGGGAAGGAATTAGGGTCTTGTTCTCTGTTAGAAATAGTTAGCCTTCAATTATTTTCATGAAAGTGTGTTAATCAGAAACAAGGTGCTGAAGTTTCCTGCTTGGGAAATAGGGTCCTATTCTCTATTAAGAGATAGATAGCTTTGCATGTCAATTATTTTAGTTAAGAAATGAGTTCATGAAGTATTATGTTCGAAAACAGGTGCTGAAGATTCCTGCTTTGGGAATAGGGTCATGTTCTCTAGTTACGGAATAGTTGGTCTTTCCTGTTGCAGTATCTCATTTTTATTTTAATGTAATCCAGGATTCTTCAATTTAATCATCTCTTTAAGCTCTGCAATAAGTAGGTTACTTTCCTGTAATTCAAGTTAGAACTTCAGTTTATTCAAGGCAAGTGTGATTAATATAGTTTTTACTACAACTCTAGGTTGCTTTTGAGATCGAGCATATATAGTGCGTGGTTACCTTTGAAATAAACAGACTTCCCTGGGTTGACAATTTATGTAGCACTTGATTGTTTAGATTAAATAAGCAATTATAGTGACCAACATGAAGGAGATGAAAATCCTAAACGTCACTGGTTCATTTTTGAAAATTCTTGGGATGCGCCCAACATTACAGATGAATATAAACAAATGGCATAATTCAATGCCACGCTACGAGCCAGGGATCTCAACTAGTTCATGAATTTCACAGAGAATCAAATAAGGATGAAAACATAAATCAAGCAATTTTTTCTAAAATTCTTTAATACGTAAGACATCAACCATATGATTGCTAAAAAATTTAAAGAAATTAAACAATACCTAGGAGAAATAATACAAGAGTATGACAAAAGATTCAAAGATCTCCTTAGTCAGATATCACATGTTATTGACGAAAATATTCTTGTGCAAGGTACGTCGCAGGTTTGCTACAACATATTAGAGTGCCATTGAGAATGTATGATATTCAGACATGCAAAGAAGTCTTGAAAAATGCCTAATGCATAGAGATAGATGATGAAGAACCATTGAATTCATTAGTGATGGAAAATATATTAGAATAAAAGCTTGAGGTTCTACAACACTCATTAAAAAAACATGGTAGAAATGAACTATGGTGCACCCTTTTATCCAACGAAGGACACACAAACAATTACTGCAAATTCAATGAGGCACTAGAACTAGAAATCCATTGTATTCAAATTGAAAATTTTTGCGACATCTGTGAGGATATGATGAATCATTCTACTAAAGATTGTCCACATAATTTGAAAAATGCTAAACCAAAACAACATCACATTTGTGAAGAAAACAACCATTCATACTCAACACTGACCAAGAAAATGAATATCAAAGTCGTGGTTGAGGTGGATACCAAGGATGAGGAGGTTACAAAGAAGGATTCAATCAAGGAGGTCAAGGATGTGGTTGGGGTTGATACTATTGTTTCAATTACTGGAAATATGACCACATAAGTCCTGACTATTCCATTAAGGATAGAACTGACTTAAAATTCTGTAAAAGATGTGGAGTGGATGATCACTCACTTGAGGACTGTCCAATAATATTGTATAAAATAATGAATAAAAAGACCGTGAACCTCCTGCATATTGTATCTAAACAACATGTTTTGAAATTAAAGCATCTTCATGTTGTAAAAAGATCAGGCGCAGATCGAGAAATTTACCAAGAATCACTAGTTCAACAATTGGGATACCAAAATACCTACCCTGACCCAGATAAAGAGGAAAAGATAATGGGAGAAACGTTGAAAATTTTCAAGAAAATTGACTAAGAAAAAGCAAGTGGAAGTAGTGGAAGGACATCAAATGTTGTCTTAGACGAGTTCCTCCAGTTACTGAAAGAAAAGTATTTAGTCATTTGATTGATCAACTTGCTTAATATTCCAATGGAGCATAAAGAAGATCAAAAACTATATAAAATATTCAACAATTGACATAGGATAAACACATGATTGAGTACAATCCTCAAGTCGACCTTGAGATCGATGAAAATATGGTTAAGCAAGTCGTTATCGATTTTGGATCACAAGTCAACATCCTTCCCTGGAATACATGGAAGCATCTTGGAAGACCTCCACTAGCTCCAATGATGAATTACTTAAAGTTAGTGGAACAAAGATTCATCAAGCTAATTGGAACACTCAAAAATGTCAAAAAACACATAATTATAATTCCAACAACAATCGACTTTGAGGTGATCGACCTAGTTGAAGGTATTCCTATTTACCTTGCATTAGTAGGCAGACCATGGGGTTGGAATATGAAAGATACTATCTCCCTTGAAAGAGACATAATTAAATTAAAAGGAAGCGGTAGGAAAATCATTATACCCCTTGACCCAAAAGAAGGGAAGACTTGGGTATAAATGTGGGATTAAGACCATGAAGCTCCTTGGTTATATCAGATAATGAACGATGAGAAAGACAACATCAAACTAAATGCATAAGGTGACATCTTAATCGGTTCCCCAATGTCCACTGGGAAAAATTTAGACACAGAACTCTATAACTGGCAGATAGAGAACTATGAATTCGATACAAAAGAATTTTGGTCGATAAACACAATACTGACAAAAAATCGAGAGCACGCTTCTCATTTTAGGAAATCCCTATCATTTTTGAAGAAAAGGTAAAATAGACACCAACACCTATCCCTACTAACTTAGAAACAAGCCCTCCCTTGTGGTTCAAGGACATAAACCCTCCATCAATTCATGTTGACGAAGTATCAAAAACATTCAGAGAGCATCGAAGAGTACATATCCTAGTCAAATCCTTCATTGTTCAAGCTACTCAATGGTGGGAGACTCATGCTCCCCATTTATAAACATGGAATACCACTAAAACATAATTTGTCGAACGATTCCGAGAAAAAAAGCTATAAGCAAAAGTCGACATTTTGACCTTCAAACCTAGGTTCGACTCAGTATCTCATATTCATGAGTGCAAAAATAAATGGAGAAGAGTTGGATATAGGGATGAAATAGTTTGGCCACACATGCTCCCAAATAATTGGACAATATATCACACAAATGGTATAAAATTGAGGAGGCATGTGTCCATACATTTAATTGGATTGGAATAAAGGAAAAATTTATAAGAGATTTTTAATTCATTCCTGAAGAGGCACATTCAAGAGAGGCAACATTAGAAATAAACAATTTTTTGGAAAAACCAAACCTTGACCAAATGAAGAAGAGAGGAAAGGAAAAAGTTAACATAGGGTCGATGATGACTTGCAATTTTTTGACGACTCAGGACCAAAATAATATAAGTGATTGTTAGGTGGACATGGAAAATACAAGATTTCTAGGGAAAATCTTAAGATGGAGGAAGTCCACCTAGGAGTAAATAATATCTAAAAATGATATTTACCTTATCCAAGGAAGATAATAAGAATTCAGAAAAACATGATTTCCCACCGAAAAATTCAAGTCAAGTCAAGTCAGAGGAGGATACAACACTTGTCGAGAAGATGGATATTAGCTTAACTGCCCCCTATCTTTCTCCCATAAACAATACTAGATATAATGAGGTTGTCAAAGGAGAACAAGATCTAGAAGAATCTAAACCTCCAAAATGGATGACTGTAGAGATAAAAACCAAAGAATTCAACATTTCGACCGATGATCAACCAAAAATGGCAAGGTTAGGTGACTACTGGTCAGACAAGAAGAAAACAAAAATAGTCAACTTGCTCCATGAATATCAAGATGTTTTTGTGTGATACTATAAGGATCTCAAAGGATTTGTACAAGAAATAGGAGAAATGAAAATCAAACTCATCCCATGGTCTAAACCTATTAAGAAACACCGATACAAATTATCCCAAAAATATAAACCCATTGTATAGAAATAAATTGAGGCAATGTTGGTCATTGGGAAGATTAACCCCATAGATAAATATGAATTGGCAAGTCTAATTATTGTGCAACCTAAAAAGAACGACCCAAAAAAATTAAGAATATGTGTCAAATTCCAAGGCATAAATAGGTTGATTGTAACTAATCCATTCCCAACACCATTCATGGAAAAAATCATCAATGAATCCATGGGACATGAATGTTATTATTTTACAAACGACTTCTCGGGGTATAATCAACTCCCGATTGCAAAAGAAGATCAATATAAAATGACTTTCGTATCTAAATTTGGATCATTTTCATATAGGGTGATTCCATTTGGATTGAAGAATGCACCCGCAGTCTTCTCAAGGATAGTGGTCAAATCCTTTCAAGAATATATCTATAAAATGATGGCTATCTATTTTAACTATTGGATAATCTACAACTTACTAAAAGACTGCATCCAATGGATAAGGTTGATGCTAGAAAGATGTCGATAGATTCATTTGTCTTTGAATATTAAGAAATGCATCTTTCCCACCCCAATTGGTATTTTTCTTGGACATATTGTATGCAAAGAAGGTATCAAAGTCTACATGGCTAAGATAAAGGTAATCCTTGACTTGAAACCTCCTGTAAACCAAAAGCAAATAAAAGTATTCCTTGGGCACACAAGCTGTTACAAAAATTCATTTGTCATTACTCCAACCTCACATTCCCATTTGATGAGCTGTTGTGGAAAGAATTTTAATTTATTTGGAGTTAAGAGTGCAATGTGAGTCCTTCAAACTATTAAAGATAAAATTGGTAGAATCATTGATGGATCGATTTCCCGACTGAACAAGAAAATTTCATGTACATGTCGATGCATCAAACATTATTGTTGGTTCAGTCCTTGCACAACCATATGATGACATGCTTGATCATCCTAATGCATATGCCATTTGGAATCTAAACAAAGTAGAACATAATTATTTCACGATGGAAAGAGAAGCACCTACCATGATCTTTGCTTTGCAGAAATTTAGACATTATTTATTAGAAAATCTATTCACAATCTTTACAGATCACCAAACTCTCAAGTATTTAGTAAAAAAACTCGTTCATCAAGGAAAAATATGTCGATGGTTACTATTGTTTCAAGAATTTGACTTCAACTTTGACATAGTAGTCTAACCAGGAAAAAAGAATGTCGGCCCAGATCACTTATCCCAACTTGAAACAAGAGAAGAACCAATAGGGATAGACAATGAATTACCCGATGCACACTTATTTTGGGTTAAGGCCACTCCTAAAGACTTAGAAGAAATAATAAAATTTTTGGAGGAGCGAAAGGATCTTGATGATCTCATTGCAAACAAAGAGAAGGTTCTAGCACTAAAATCAACACCATTGACCCTCATGAATGGATATATATACAAACTGGGAACCAACGATATACTAAGAAGATGTGCTCTAGAACATGAGAGAGAATATATAATAATAGAAACTCATGTTGGCCTTATAAAGGGACACTACCAAGATGACACGACAACATGGAAGATACTTTAGACAGGCCTTTGGTGGTCGACTTTACACAAATATTGTCGAGAAAAAATGAAAGAATGTGAAAAATGTCATAGAATGGGCCGACCTCTATGGAAAAATGAAATGACCCTACACTCAGTAAACCCTAGTTTACCATTTGAAATTTGGGATATTGACTTTGTGGGTCCATTTCCAAAAAGAGGTAAATGGACAGGTGTGAAGTACATTATCACTGTAGTTGAATATTTAGCCAAATGGGTCCAATCAAAACCATTCAAGTCATGCACAAAGGAAACAACAACTAAATTTATATATGATAATATAGTAACAAGATTTGGATGTCCCCTAACTATAATCAATGATTGGTGAACACATTTTGTCAATGGGACAATCCAAATCCTACTAAAAATGTTCATGATTGACCACT
>JZKD02S1830322.1:114428-229129 GCA_000966675.3 Picea glauca
GTACCCCCCCTTTGCACTCCCCCGCGTGGAAGAGTGTACATACTTCTGGGGTGTAAATACTTCATGGGGTATAAACACGACTGAAAGTAAAAGACCTCTGAATCAGGAAGATAATTAGGATCCACAAACAACAAAAGGAACTTCCAAAGATTAGCCATAGGATAGTTGGCTGTAGTAGTTGCTAGTGCAATCCAGCCATGACTTGGGGCCTGCATGTCTGAGATGCGTTGGCCTGTGAACTATTTTTCTCACAACTGTGAGTCCCGAGAGTACTAGAATTGATATTTTGGACCACCTGTGCTGGAGGCCCTGGAAAAAGGAGAAGGACTACATGGCAGAGAAGGGTGGAGGTCCATTCTCTTGGGTGGTACAGGCTAGATAGAAGAGAGATGGGTACTTGAATTGCTGTGGGTGCTGGGAAACCTATGAGAGATTGATAGTTGATTGGTTTAGGAACCCAAGTACACTCTGGAACCGTCCTTGTGGATTCATAGCTCTGGCTTGGGGGTGACACTGTTGTTGAGATTTGGAATAGTGGTGTCTACGGTTGGGTGGAACGTCCTTGGTCTACAGCTGGTTGGTGTCACCCTTTTTATAAAGATAAGTGCTCTCTCTCTGTTGTGATATTATTATTTGTGTTTGAATTTATTCTGCTGTGTATTTATTTATCGTTTAATTGAATCTCTAGAACATGCATGCTTGCTGGATATTGCTGTGCATGTCGTTTAATCTTTTATCTTATGCGTCCTTATGAAATGGAAGAAGGTATCGGTAAGAGTACAAATTCCAAGGGTGGGATTGAAGGTAGCATACCCCGACCTATGGGTAGCTGGGTATGTTACACGACGTGACCCGATAGTCAACTAATTTGGATATGTAAGTCAGTCGAGTGTCTAAACTAAGTATGTGAGTCATTCGACTAGTCAATTGGGTTGAATGACTAAGACAATTAGGAAGTTGTAACTGTCATATAACTGAACATACAAGTATATATATGTGACTATGTAACAAAGGAAAGGTGGTTGTAATTGTACATAATAAATTTCATATTGTTGGTTCTCCCATTACTTTGTGTATGCTTCCTTATATGTCTATGTGTGTGCATGTATAGTATTGTATCATATATGTTGCTTTGTGTTATGAACTACTGGTAACACTTGCATACTTTTTCCTATATTATAACAGGTGTTAATTACAAGTCTGTGGTTGTTTTCATTTAGTGTATTATTATGAGGAATGTGTCCTTATCCCTACAACCCCCTTCAAAGAATAAATTGTTGTGGACTAAGGATTTGTTCTAGAAAGTATTGTGTGAGTGAATGGCATGAAAAATTCTTCTTGTTATGATAGATTTATGAAATTTTTGTGCTTTCTTTGTGAACCTTTGTTTTTGAATGAATATATGTATCTATGAGGTGGATTGCCAATCTATTCACTAGTGTAATAGCATGTTGTATGGTTCATATTACTTACCTAAGTACATATGTAAGTAGATTTAGATGGCCATGTCTTTTTCCCTGATGAAATATTAATGATCATTGGGAGTAAGAGGCTTGTATATCCTTTGAAGTTGAAAGGTCAACCTATATATTTATTTAAAGTAAATTGTTAATATAATATCATGTTTAAGATGAAGTCTTAGGGCCTTGGGACCCTTGGTATCCTTGACCAGTCTTATAAGGATTCACTTATATTTATCGAGGCACAAATCCTTGGATGCATAGTCAGGCTTCTTGAGAAACCATTGGTGTGATCCTAGCCTCTTACTATTGCACTTGATCAAGTTTGAGTCTAAGGAATTAAGACCCCTTTATGATGTTAGGAGAATTCAAGAGGGCCTTGAAAAAGTGTATTTTCCTTGAGGAGAACACTTAGAAAAAATTGGAAAAATTTTGGAGGGATTTTGAGGGAAAGCTGGGAATTTTTTGTGTATCACATGAAAAATATTTTCGTGTGATACAACCTATATTGCATGGAAATAATTTTCGTGTGATATGGTGGAGGCCATAAGGTATAAGAGGAAACATAGAATAATTTGATTGTTTTTCATGTCAACAAACATATTTGGTGTTGTGATGTATCACACCACAATTTGTTTTGGTGCAATACATCGCAAATATGAAAATTTATTAGCACGCGAAATGAGGCAAGGGACACGTGGCATGATGACATAGGTTGTCGCAAGGTTCAAAATGTTGTGGCATGTTAAACAAGGATGTGGCCAAAGGAAAATAATGTTTCAGTGGAGGATGGTCAACATGCAATATATATCACACAAACAAAAAAATTTCGGCATGCAATATGTATGACACAAAAAAAAAATGTTTCAACATGTGATACGTATTACACAAATAAAAATGTTTTAGTATGCGATACATATCATAGAAAAAAAATATATATTGCGACAAAGAAACGGGCATATTGCAAGAAAGAAAATATTCGTCGATGTGATATGTTGCAAAGATAAAATATTCAAGTGTGATACCTTGCACCATGAATTTTTTTTTGATGTGATAAATAAAAGGAAAAACCTTTCACAAGGGAAGACGTTTTCCCAAACTATGAAACAACATAAAGTTAACATTTTGGGAATGCGACACAAATATTTAAAGATGTGATACAATTGCACCAAAGGAAGATTTCTCAAGTGTGATAAGTCTCGCAGGGACAAAACACCTTGAAGAATGTGAAAAGAGAGTTGACCATACAATATCACATCAATTGGCATGAGTGCTACCATGTGGGATTGATAACTTAGAAAGGATAACTTGGTTAGGATACTTCAAATGGCCATAACTTTGTGCTCAAGCCTGGAAATGGAGTAAGAATATGGTAATTGCAAAACTCTTGATGAGTAGAATGATGTCATAAACTGAGCATTGACTTTAGATTAATGATTTTTGAGGAAAAATGAAATTACCCCACCTCCTTAATGTACCTTAGGGGGTTGGGTATGTTACAACAACATTTGGGAAAAAACACTTATGAAAAATAAATGATGGTTATATTACATGCCACAATCTATTGTCACAAGCCATGATCCCACTTTCACTAGAAATTTCTAGCAAGAATGGTTTAGGCTCTGGGGCACCTAATTGCATCTTAGCATTCAAAGAAAAACATGCAAAAATGCTACGAAAATCATGATAAACACTACTAGAGCTTTGTTGATCTACATTCGTCAATCAACATTAGTACATACATATCCATCCTTAGTCTTTTTTCCTTGTCTTTATTTTCTCCTCATCTTTTATTTAGTTAATCATTTTCTCCTTTCAAATGCGGGTTGCAGATCCTGCTACCATAAAATTCTCAGGTTTGTAGACCTGGAAGTCTGCGCATATTTACTTAGTCAATTTTTATTTCCTTTTGTTGGCATGCACACTCAATTTTTCTTTCCGAATTTGAGAGAAGATTTGCAAAGCTGAGCCAGAGCATTGAAGTTACAGAATTGAGTCCCAAGTTGACTAATACAACAACAAGAGATATGGATGATGCATCTACATGCACATGAAAATCTTTCTTCCATTCCATGAATACTAGAATGGGTTCAGTCACTAACTTCTTCGTCAATACATCTAGACCTCGCTGAGACTCTTCATTCCATTGAAACTTAGCTTATTTTTTCAACAATTTCTCCATCGACGCTGTAATCTGTGCATATGATTTAATAAACTACCTGTAATAACCTGTATGCCCCAACGTTGTCCTCAACTGTCTCATTGATTCAAGCGATGACAAGTTAACAATTACAACTAATCTTTGCCGGATCAACCAATAAACCTTACTTGCAAACCACATGTCCCAACAAAATCCCAAAAGGTGCACAAAAAATACACTTCTTCAGGTGTTGACAAGTTAGAATGACCCATTCAATTAGATGAGGGAAAACGTCCAATGGTAGGTCCCAATTAAACCCACTCTCGTTTAGGGTAGCGATTATGACTAGATTTTGGCCTGGTTACCAATCTAACTAAAAGATACTAACTGAAAATGAATCTGAGAACCAAAGGTTCTCATATGAATTAAAAAAAATAGAAAATTACAATTAACTAAAGTTAGGCTATGGTGTATGATTATTATTCTAAGATGCGGTTTCTAACTAGTTATAAACTAACATATCCTGATTAGGAGAAAGCTATAAGGAGAATATAGTGAAATATGATATTACTTGCATAGAAATAATTCATGTAACAAACAATATAGAATTTTGACCAATGAGTTATTTGCAACCAATATAAATTGATTTAAAAAACTAAGTCACCGAGTCATTATATTCGTGAAGGAGAACAATAATGATTTTAAATCACAAAATATTAACCAGGAAATAATTCTAAGATTAACATTCAGAATCACAAAACATAGCATAGATATGAATAATCATAGCCATACACATATAAGCCATTGTCTCCCAAAATTTCTTTCGTCCTTTATTCACATAACAATAAAAATACTAGTTTTTTCTCTAAGAACCAAAAGCACTTTTTCTTTTACAATCATCCCATTTATAGAGATGCTATGGGATTGTGCTACACTACTCATATTGATAATGGTTGGGATACTAAAGCGATTCTCTAGATTCCGTTTTCTGATTGGGGCATGGATATAAGTACAATGATGCATTTTACCCTACAAAACTTCAGTTACAAAAATCAATTCTTCAGGGGGGCCCTGATGTTTTCTCTTTTGCATCCATTATTGACTTCTGGTTCTTGAAGTCTTTGAGTATGGAATCTTCCCAAAGTAACTGTGTCCTCTCTAGGTCATCCTGACTCTTGCACATGGGGATGATGATCTTCGTTATGAGGATCTGCTCAACATGTTGCATGACATCTTCTGTTAGGGTGATGATTTTTGAGGGTTGGATCAATCTTTTTTCAATAACCTCCATGTTAAGTTTGTTGGTTGCTTCGATTGCTCTTTGATCAAGGTTCCACTTGGTTTCCACATCTTCAATGATCATCTGGTTTGATGAAGCTTTGTCTATATCCCTTAGGGGATCCATTACAAATAGTGAGAGTAGATCGTCTGTCGATCTCCATACCTCAGGGCAGGATATAATGAATTGTCCCTAGATATTTGATACCTCGAAAATCATTGCCATACATGTCTCTAGCACTCGGTGATATCAGATTCTTTTCTCGTCAGAATACGATGAGAGGGTTTCTGGGGAAGGAAATGTTGGTGGTGAGTCTTTCCATTCTGTGATTGTGTCATAAGCTTCCAGGGCTCTTTGATACTTTTCCTAGGTAGGTTTCACCTGTGATTTGAACTTTGTCCATTCGTATCCAGTCACTAGAACTTTGTTAAGTGAACTGAACAATCTTTTTTGCATGCTCTAGAGCTCTTCATTTTTCTCCAGGGATTTTATCTTCACTACCTCGACTATCATTGTTTAGTTTTGGTGTTCTTATATAGTCTTTCTCAAGACTTCGTTCTCCATTCGTACCCTTTGGAATTTGACTTGACCCTTTTCATTGAAATACCTCAATTCTTCCAATCGTGTTTTGAGTTTCATCACCTCTAGATTTTATGAGGTTTCAAGTTGTTGCATGTCGCTAGCGTGGGCCTTCTAGACTAGTGACATTGACTCAATGAATTTGATTTGCAGATGTACCTCCTGTGCCTGCAATTTATTTTTAATCTCCTCCTCATAGGCATGCTTCACCTATTGAATTTATTTTGTTTTCTAACTAGAAATATATTCGTTGATGGTCGCCAGAGTCATTTCCAGTTCTGCAATCCTAGATTTTGTGGCATCTAGAGATACAACGACCTCATGGAACAACACAATGTTCACCCTAGCAAAGGTACTGAGCTCTGAGGCTTCTTGTAGAGTGTTATCCTTTACATCTGGCCAAACTTTCCATTTGATACTCCTCTCAGGCACATCCTATTCTTCTTCTGTTTTTCCCCTTTTTATTTTGGGGGCTATCTTGCCTATGGCTTGGGTCTTGTGGTTGTAGTAATAATCCCCAACTGTGACCACTACTCCTTTGAACCCGAGTCCTTCTGAGGTGAGCGATAAGATTCCTATAATCGAAGCTAAGGGAGTGTGTTCATCTATTGGGGTACCGACCACATTTCTCTCAGAATCTAGGTCAATGATGGCATCAGTACCTGCTGAAATGGTATCTCATACTTCTGTACTGTCGGCCTTATCCTTCTTATTCTTTTCTTGGGTTTCTCCTGGTGCGACCGATGGTGGCTTACCTGTGTTTGTTGTTTCTTTGTTCCTTGTGCCAACCTTCAGAGAGGGGAAATATTTACTTCTTATTTTTTTGAGCGTGGCTTGATTATATTCAACTTCTTTCTTCTTCAACAATTGGCACCTTTCTTCGGCTTCGTCAACTTTTCTCGCCATCTCTTCTCCTTTTCTCTTCTTCAATTAGTTTTTTATTATCTTAGTGGAGGAGAGCTTGAAACTGTTCCAGCCTTAATGTTCTATCTTGTTCTTCATCCTTTCTGAATTGTTTTTAGGCTACGTCGGTGGTAAGTCTTCCCATTGCTTCCTCTAAACTCAGTGCACCTCGGAAAACATCCTCTGAGAACCGAGAATCATGCATGGTCTTGGGCGCTAATTTAATTGCCTTCATGTGCTCATAAACCACATTCTGAGGGTCGTGTGATTTGGGTTTTCACAGAAAGAGACATAGATCCTTCAGTGATTCATCTTTATTTTCATATTGCTTCTTGTTCGACAAAGAGTATGACCCATCCTAGATGGGGAAAATTGGCTAATATTTTTTGTTCTTTTTTGAAAGGTAGGTAGTGGCCCCTTTTTCAACGGTATGGTACACAATGTACCTGGCCAACAACTTATTAGGCACATACTTGGGCAGCAAGTGTGGTGCTCCTATGGTCCCATAGTTGAATGTAAGTGTAGTATTTCTTCATGTACCAATCCCCAATGTCCTTTAAACCTTTAAGAGCTCTGGGAGAGATCCCATGTGGGAAGAGACTAAATATGGACTTATGTAAGGGGTCCATGAAATAATCTCATATATCATAGAAGAATATCTTGTAATTGACCTCCCACAATTGAGAACAGTAGGAGTGAATTGAGCACTTCTTCGACATCCAGGACTAGTTGAATGTTTGGAATGAGTTTATGACACACACAATGTCTATTAGATATGTTGACATGTAGAAACCAGGATTCTTCATACTCTTGTGATCCTAGTTGTGATATGTGATGCTAAGCTAGACAATGGTTGCCCAGTTGAACAATTTTCCATTATGGGCTATCATGTAAGCCATAGGGAACCATTCCATCCTAAAATGGGCGCTACTTTCTTCACCATAGAGCTGACAAATCATGGTATTTAGCACCTTGTAGGGACTTTTTAGATACCATGATGGGACATATCTTTTGCCCTTTTTTTCTGGCCATTCTTCATCATAAAACCAGTCTTCCATGAGGGTCTTGAACTCTTCATGTTCGACTCTGAATTATTTGAGAATAGACTCATTCAGGGCCACTGTCGGCTCTAAGGATTGATACCTAGCTCTGATGTCATCCTCTTTGAGAGAGGTGATTGGGAGACTTGAAGCATTCAATATTATCCTAGTATCCTGTTGCAGGTACATGAAGCACTTCTCCGACATCCAGGACTAGTTGAATGTTTGGATTGAGTTTAAGACACACACAATGTCTATTAGATATGTTGACATGGAGAAACCAGGATTCTTCATACTCTTGTGATCCTAGTTGTGATATGTGATGCTAAGCTAGACAATGGTTGCCCAATTGAACAATTTTCCATTATGGGCTATCATGTAAGCCATAGGGAACCATTCCATCCTAAAATGGGCACTACTTTCTTCACCATAGAGCCGACAAATCATGGTATTTAGCACCTTGTAGGGAATTTTTAGATACCATGATGGGACATATCTTTTGCCCTTTTTTTCTGGCCATTCTTCATCATAAAACCAGTCTTCCATGAGGGTCTCGAAATCTTCATGTTCGACTCTGAATTATTTGAGAATAGACTCATTCAGGGCCACTGTCGGCTCTAAGGATTGATACCTAGCTCTGATGTCATCCTCTTTGAGAGAGGTGATTGGGAGACTTGAAGCATTAGATATTATCCTAGTATCCTTTTGCAGGTACATGAAACACCATTTGTTTATGTCATTGTAAGGAAGAATCTCGAGGCGAGCGACTACTGTATGAATTATGCTCTTCCTGATGTTTCTATATGCATCAATGTCTGGATCATCAAAATGAAATCTTTCATTCTCGAACATATCCAAGATCTCGTCATAATTGAGGTAGTGCTCTGTCCCATCATGGCTATTGTTGTTAGAGATAATGTATGACTCCAGGATGGAAACTGGAACAGGAGTTCCAGAGGCCTAGGATTTTCCTTTTCTAGTGATCATCTTGGACATCTCTTCACCTGCACAAACAAACATATTATAGTTAATAGAATCATCTCAGGCTCGAAATAACAACATTGAAAAAAGTAGCATCATACTTGTTTAAAGGTCGAGAGCGGTAGTTGATCAAATAGAGATAACAAATAATTGGATATGTTGTTTTGTTTTTTCCTGCATGATCCAGTGAGAAAGAATACAAGTCTTGGTGCCCCTTTTAATAAAAAATAATTTCGTCGATTCCCTCCTAACCATGAGAGAAAGAAGTAGGGTGATACGAGAGTTAATTTGATGTGAAAATATTAATTGACAGTTCTTTCTCGTGTGTCCCTCACATGAATTGCTAGTAGAGTAAAAAAGGAATAAAAGGTAACACCACCGGATGTACGCAAGAGATATCAAATTTCATAGCAATCTGGTGAACTGGTGTGAAACACATACATGTATTGAGAGTGGTTACACATAGTAAAGATGGTTGATATGAGCTATTAGAAGGTATGTAATTTGTAGGTATGAGGTTTTCTATTGGCCTGAGTAAACCAAATCCTCCTCGTGTGTCTTCATCTTTCATGCAGAAATGTGAAGTTGCAAATCTTCCAATTACTATTGAGTGAGAGGTACCCAAAAAAGCAGAGTAGTTACATGGGCTGGACCAAAAAGGGATACTATTATGGGGAAAACAAATTAGTATGGAGCGGTGAACTACTAATGATTTTGGATTGGAACTGGCGAAAAGAAAAAGGAACACTAAAGCAAAAGGTCTAGGGAAATGAAAATGAAGAAAAATAAAAGATGATTGATTTGAAAAACATAGGGACTAGGAAAGGAAAACTAAAGGAAATCCTACTATGTACAAGGATACCATCACCCTGGGTGATTAGGAGAAGTATTTTTTGAGGATTTGGCCATTGACAAGGAGATCCTCCTCCTCTCCCTGTAATGTCTTAAGTCGGAAGGTTCCAAGACCTATATTTTGGTGGATTAGATAAGGTACCAGCCACAACTTCTAAAACTTGGTGTGTTTTCCTTTTAATTTATTAGATTTATCCCATTTGAGTACAATGTCCCCTTTGTGAAAATATTTATTACCTACAAATGACTTTCCGAACCAATTTTTGATTACTTCTTGATGGTGGGTTAAGTTCATTTTAGATTTCTCCCTTTCTTCTTCCAATTTTAATAGCATATTTGACCTCTCCTACATCAGAGGGAAAGCCTCATCACAGATGGATTGGGCCAATTGCAAGGCTGGTAAGAAAGTGTGAGTAGGTATGGTGGCCTCCTTTCCATAGACTAGGAAAAAAGGGGAGTTGCTGATGGATGACTTGCGGGCTACTCTGCCATCCCATAGGGCATTCGGTAGAGCAAGGTGCTAGTTTCTTTAATGGTCATTAACCATATTCTTGAGGATATTGATGAGGTTTTTATTAGTGGATTATACTAAGCCATTCCCTTGTGGGTAACAATTTTCTGAATGTTTAACTTTAATATTTATTTCAAGGGTGAACTTAGTCAATTTCAGAGAAGAAAAATATTTTGCATTATCAGAGACTAATGATTCAGGAACTCCAAACCTAGTGATGATATGATATTGTAGGAACAAAATCACCTGGCTTCCATTCATAGTCTTTAAGGGGATTTCCTCACTCCATATGGTGAAGTAGTCAGTGGCTGTTAGGATGTATTTGTGCAGCTGGGAGGAATTGGGATTGATTTCTCTGATCATGTCTAGCCCCCATTGTTGAAACAAACATTCGACTATCACTGGTTGTATGGGAAATGCGACTTTCTTCTCTCTTCCCGCTGACTTTTAACATTGCTGGCATCTCCTTGCATACACGTGAGAATATTTGAATAAGGAGGGACAATAGTATCCAACTCTAAGGATTTTTTGTGAACTAGTATTTCCACCGTAGTATCCCCCAACGAGTCCATCATGGAGTTCGAGCAGAATGGTCTCAATGTATCTTTTCTCCAGACACTTTAGGAATACACCATCATAGTTTTTTTTCATATAATTTCCTAGATAAGCTGATATTGGGTAGATTTGAGCCTAAGGGTCCTTTTCTTTTTAGGGTCCAGATAATGTGGATTCGATCCATGAGTCAAGTGATATTTCATTTCATAGAAATAGGGGCCTAAACCGACTGGGATGTAACAAACTTCCTTTTCAAATAGTTCATGATATTCATACAAAGAATATTCCTGTGGCTCAATGCAAGGAGATTCCGTGGCTAGTTTGCATAGCCCTTTTCCTTTAATGATTTTCGTAGGTTTGATCTCCAGGTCATATTCTTGTAGGGCTATAATCCAATTTTCTCTCTTTTCTGCCATATCTCTTTGTACTAGGAGATTTCTGATGGTGGGGTAGGGAACAATAACCTTGGTTTTAGATTTAAGTAAGAATGGCCAAAAATTCTTGACAAATTTGAACATCGCATATGCCTTCTTATCAACTTCAGTATAATTTAGCTCAACTCCTTGTAGACCTAAAATTATAAAATCCATAGGAAACTCGTCTCCTTCTGAAATATTTTATGTTAATATAGTTGTAAATGCAATAACGGAGGAGAAAGTGTAGAGGATTAAATCTCGATCAAAATTTGGGCTTAAAAGTGCAGGTGCTTGCGAAATATCTGATTTGATTTTGTTGAAGGCCTTCTTTTCTTTAAACCCCCATTTGAATTCAACATTCTTTTTGATCATGTCTTGTAGGGGTTTTACCTTTTCAGAGAAACTAGGGATGAATCATCTTACGAAATTAATCCTCCCGAGGAATGACTGCATAGCTTTCTCGTTGTGACGGGGAGGGATCTTAGCGACTTCTTCGGTTCTCTCAGGTTCATTCCGCATACCGTTCTTGGAGATGATGAAGCCCAAGAGTTTTCATTCATCAACAGGGAAAATGGATTTCTTGGGGTTCAAAGAGATGTCATATCTTCTGCATTTGTTGAATACCTTATTCAAATGAGAGATGTGGTCCTCTCTATTTTTTGAGAAGATAGTCATGCCATCCAGGTATAATACCACACATTCTCCCAGCAGACCTCTAAAGGAAATATCCATGGCTCGCTAAAAATTTTATCCAACATTTATCAATCTGAAAGACATCTTCCTATAGGCATATGTTCCCCATTTGGTTCCAAATTTTTTCTTTAGTCGATCTTCATGAGCCACTAGGACCTGGTTATAACCTGATAATCCATCTAGTAGGGAGAGTGTTTCTGCTCCAGACACACACTGTAGAATTTGTTCCATAGGAGGTACAGGGAAGTTATCTTTATCCGAGGCTCTGTTTACATTTCTAAAATAAACACAAAGCTTGACATCCCCATTCTTTTTCCTTACTGGTACTAAGTTTGATATCCACTGCGTATGTCTTAGTGGAAAAATGATTTTAGCAGCTAGTAATTTATTCAATTTTGTTTTTAATTGAGGTTCAAGGTTGGGATGCATCTTCCTCAACTTTTGTTGGAATGGCTTGGTTTAAGGTTTCATTAGGATGACATGCTGTATAATCTTTGTATCATATGTCTTGAGGTCCTCATTTGTCCAGGAGAATATGTCTTTATACTCTTCAAATAACTTGATGTATAATTGCCTTTCTTCAAGAGAGAAATTTTTTCCAAGTTTAACGTTTTGAGGTGCGATTTATCAACCCAAGTTTACTATTTCAAATTGCATGTATGAGCTATTGGTCTTGTAGTTGGTGACCTTTTTGAATTTATCTTGAAGGTTGTATATTTTTTCTATTCTGACCACACTCATGGGGATACTGTTGGTTGGACCTACTGTGTTTGCTTCTTCAACATTATCGTTATTGCCAGTATTCATCAGTGGGTCGTGCTAGCCTTCATCTATAATAGAATCCTTGAAGTTATCTTTGAGGTGTAGAAAATTTATGAGCAGCTAGTCATCATCAAATACCCTCCAATTCACGATATTGTTAGGAATTGATGACCTATACAAAATTTCAATAGAGAAGGAGTTAGACATCAATTCATTTGCAGGTATTAATATAGATGCAATGTTAGCTAACAAATCAACATCAAAATTCAATGATCGGGGAACGATGTTAATATTAAATGAGGCAAAAGATTTAATTAGTTCCCAAACCTCAGGATGATAATTTTTTAAGTGTCTTGAAAGACAATGAATAGTGTTTTGTACATGTAGGATGATGATTTCAGAATCACCAAATACTTTGATTTTTTCTTCCTTCAAGTCGACTTCCTTCCTTAGTCATTGTACTAGGGCTTCATATTCAGAAATATTGTTGGTGCAAGGAAATTCTAATTTTCATGCAATTAAAATTTTAGTACCTTTCAGGTCTTTTAGTATGCAACCCGTGCCTACACCTTCTAAATATTTGGATCCATCGAAAAATTATGTCCACATGTCAGAATCTCCTTTTTTTTTATTGCAATTGGTATTTTTGAATTTTCAGATTTTTTGGTTTTAATGGGGTTAACAAAGTTAGTGCGTTTTTCTAATTTATCTCTAGAGACTATGTTAGTTGTATATCAAATGGATTGTTAATTTTATCATTTATATTATAGTTGGGCTCAACAATATGGGTGTAATGAAGGATTTCAGATTGTGCGTTAGATTCCGCAAGAGATGATGGTTTAGCCGTGAAATTCCCAAAGAATGTTTCATACGAATAATTACCAAGAATTGAATTGCTAAACATTACTAGTTCATTCGGGTCATTCAAGTCAGTAACGACATGTTTCATATACCTTTCTCTATATATCCTGATCTGATTCATTTTTCCACTATAGGGAAGTCACAAGTGGGACCAGTCAGTAGCAAAGTAGTTGTTTAATATAGTCGACCAATCTCGACTTAACAACATGCCATAGTTGTTTGGTTTGTATACTACTATTATATCTAGAGTTTGATGAAATTTTGGATTAGCAGACATCCTAATCAATACTTTTTTCAATTCTCCAATAAATTTAACTTTGGTTTTGTCTAACTAGATAATCTGAATGTCAGACGGTTCAGGTTTGACATTAAGCTTCTCACATAATTTTAGGGGCATGACATTAGATGAAGCTTCCGAGTCCACCATGCAATTATGGACATTTATATTAAAGATTTCAAAAGTGATGAGGAAAGGAGGAGTGGTAGACCTGGACCTTTAACCAGTTAAGGACACACTTGTTGCAACCTGAATTTTAGATGGAGTGTTATTGTTGGCCGAATTTACCTTAGTGATCCCTTTCTTGATTCCAGTATTTTCTTCCTTTGTGCCAGGGGAAGTTTTTACTTGCAGAGTTCTGATAAAATTCTCCTGAATTTGTGGAATCTTCATAAGTTCAAAAAAAGAAATGTTAGCTTTTTTCTTCTTTATATGTTCTAGGAAGTCAAATTCTAACTTGGCCAAGGGTATGGGAGAAATATTTGGTTTCATTGATCGATCTACCTTTTTAAAATTGGAAGGTGTGGTATTGGAGGGGTTATGAGTAGCATCGGTCGAAGAAGAAGGTTGTTCGGGAGTAGAGGTGGTGGGAGAAGTAGGATTAGTGGTGTTGGGGTGTCATAGGGATCCTTCTTACTAGCACTCCTAGTGGTGATGATGTTTTGTGAAATGTGCACTTCTTCAACTTCTTCTTCATATTCACCATAAGCAATGTCCCAAAATGAGTTTAATTGTTGCTTTGCAGGTTCGTTGGATTCCTGGGGTTGTTCTTGTTGTTCCTGACTTCCTTCACCTTCATCCTCAGCCTCAATCATATTCTTTGTTGCCCAAGTTTGAAGGGCCTTGATGATATCCTCCATATTTATTCCTTCCATTTGAGAAGGGGTGGTTTTGTTGGTTGGTGGTATGTTCCTGTCTTTCTTGGGGAGGAACCTAAAGAATTTTTTCTGGTTAGACTATCCCTCTCCACCACTGTTTTTCAGGTCTACTAGGTGATTGGATAACTTCTTAATGATTCTCTGAAGTGATTCCATATCCATTGAATCAGAAAGCTTCTTATCTTCACTGGTTTTAGAAACAAAAACTTTTCCTTTGCCCTTATCCTTAGAGAGCTTAGAGCCAAAACTCTCTGTTAGACTTATCATATTTTTCTCAAACTTAAGGGCCTCTTGGAAGGATTATTCTAGAGAACCTTTCTCAGATTTTTTTACATACATGGTCACGGACATAGGAAAACTGGAGGTGTAGAATTCAATAGTCACATATTCAACAGGTTTTGAGGACTGTGGGATTCGTTTTAATAGAGTAAGTAAACATTGATTGTAATCGATAAATAATTCTTTCGAATCCATATAGACTCTCGAGAGTTCTAAAACACGAGTGGTCAACATTTTATTTTCTCCTAAGTTCCAGAGGAAAGAGGTTTCAAAAGTTCTCTAGTTCGGAATAGAGGCTTATTCTAGAGACAAATACCATGTTGACACTTTCTCTTCAAAAGTAAGGGGAAACAAACGACATACGACGTCTTCATGTTGAATGCTCTGTAAGATAATAGCCAATAGGAATTTCTTAACATGGTTTTCTATTGAATGCTTTTTGTTAGGGTCAAATTTAGGCTAGAACTTCTTAGGGTGTCTTGGCATGTCATGTTGGATCCCTGGTACAACAACTACGTCAACAATCAACCATGGTTGGTAGGGGGGAGGATTACGGTTTTCATTTGCTCCAACCATGTTTGGAGGTTGATATACAATGATATAATATGGGTTATTTTTTAGTTCACTCTCATATCTGTCTCTTTCTTCATAGTTATCCTCTGAATCATCTCTTGGAGTGTGAGGGGCTGACTCGGGAGGCGAGGGGTGTCTACCTTCTTCTTCATTAACTAATGAATAATAATCAATATTAAAGTCTGAAGTATCGAGGAAATCAAAAGTATCTTTAGGAATGTGATATTTAAGGGTCCCAACCGAAATATTTTTTTGATAGGAGTCTAGGTCGGTGAAACAGGGGTCTGTAAGTTGAAGGTCTTCCTGATTTTCAAGCAGGGACTAATCCAAGGGTAGTTGTCTGGTCTTCCTGCTAAGTTGTCTATTTAGGGAATTGTTGGTTCGCTCAGTTGAGTGTCTGACTATGGCTTCAATATTTGATATGGTTAGGATATGAGGTTAAGGGGAAGAAAAGAATGGTTCGGGATGAGCGGAAGTGAGATGAATATTGTCTTGAGCTGGTGCGTTCACAACATACTTTGAAGGGAAGACAATATGCTGGAAGAAAACTTGGTGGGAATCACTTGTCAAGGAAAAGCTTACTTGCAGGGAAGAATGGGAAGAGTTTGAGATTTTGTTTGTAGCCATTCAATTATGTTTCCCTCCTTCAAGCACCATTTATGTTGATGGGTCAGAATGACCCATTCAATCAAATGAGGGAAAATACCTAATGGCAAGTCCTGATTAAACCCACTCTCATTTAGGATAGCGCTTCCGACCAGATTTTGGCCTAGTTACCAATCTAACTAAAAGACACTAACTAAAAATGAATCTGAGAATCGAAGGTTCTCAGATGAATTAAAAAAAAATAGAAAATTACTATTAACTAAAGTTAGGCTAAGGTGTATTATTATTATTATTCCAAGATGTAGTTTCTAACTAGTTATAAACTAACCTATCCTGATCAGGAGAAAACAATGAAAGATGATATTACTTGCATAGAAAGAATTCATGTAACAAGCAATATAGAATTTTGACCAATTAGTTGTTTTCAGCCAATATAAATTGATTTAACAAACTAAGCCACCGAGTTGCTGTATTCGTGAAGGAGAAAAATAACGATTGTAAATCACATAATATTAACCAAAAAATAATTTTAAGATTAACATTCATAATAAAATAACATATATGCATAGATATGAGTAGTCATAATCATGCACATAAAAGCCATTGTCTCCCAAATTGTCTTCCGTCCTTTATTCAAATAACAGTAAAAATATCATTTTTTTCTCTAAGAACCAAAATCCATTTTTCTTTTACAATCATCCAATTTATAGAGCTACTATGGGACTACACTACACTCATATTAATAACAGTTGGGATACTGAAGTGATGTTTCAACTTCCCTTCCCTGATTGGGGCATGGATATAAGTACAATAATTCGATTCACCCTACAAAACTTCAGTTACAAAAAAAATTATTCATGGGGGCCCTGACAGTTTCACTTTCATGTCCATTACTTACTTCTAGTTCTTGAAGTCTTCAAGTATGGAATCTACCTGAAGTAACTACGTCCTCTCCAGGTCAACCTGACTCTTGCACATGGGGATGATGATCTTCATTCTTAGGCTCTGCTCAACACATTGCACAACATCTTCTGTTAGGGTGATGATTTTGGAGGGTTGGATTAATATTTTTTCAATAACCTCCTCGTTAATTTCGTTGGTCGCTTTGATTTCTCTCTGAGCAAGGTTTCTCTTGGTGTCGACGTCTTCGATGATTGTCTGGGTTGATGAAGCTTTGTTGATATCCCTCAGGGGATCCATTCCAAATAACGAGAGTATATCATTTGTCAATCTCATACCTCAACATAGGATACAAAGACTTGTCCCTGGATCTTTGACACCTCAACAATTATTTCCATACCTGCCTCCAACAGTCAACGATCTCATATTATTTTCTTGTCAGAATATGATGAGAGAGTTTCTAGGTATGGAACTATTGGTGGCGAGTCTTTCCATTCTGTGATTGGATTGTAGGCTTCCAGGGCTCTTTGATACTTTTCCTGTGTAGCTTTCACATGTGATTCGAACTTCGTCCATTCATATCTAGTCACCAGAGCTCTGTTAAGTGCACTGAACAATGTTTTCTGCGTGCTCTAGAGATCTTTATTTTTCTCCAGGTTTTTGTCTTCACTACCTCGATTATTTTTGTTTGGTTTTGGTGTTCTTATATAGTATTTCTCAAGACTTCGTTCTCCATTTGTACCCTTTGTAATTCGACTCGATCCTTTTCATTGAAAGACCTCAATTCTTCCAATTGTGTTTTGAGTTTCATCACCTACAAATTTCATGAGGTTTCAAGCTGTTGCCTATCGCTAGCATGGGCCTTATGGACTAGTGACATTGATTCAGTGAATTTGATTTGCAGACATTCCTCCTGTTCCTGTAATTTATTTTTAATCTCCTCATCATAGGCATGCTTCACATGTTGAATTTATTTTGTTTGCTCACTCGCAGTAGATTCATTGATGGTCGCCAGAGTCATTTCTAGTTCTGCAATCCTGGATTTTGCGGCATCCAGAGCTACAACGAACTCATGGAATGAAATGATGTTCACCCAAGAAAAGGAACTAAGCGTCAAGGTTGATTGTAGAGTGTTATCCTTTACATCAGGCCTGACTTTCCATTTGATACTCCTCTCGGGCACATCCTGGCCTCCTTCTATTTTCCCCCTTTTTCTTTTAAGGGCTCTCTTCTCTATGGCTTAGGTCTTGTGGATGTAGTAATAATCCCCAACTGCGACCACTACCCCTTTGAACTCGAGTCATTTGGAAGTGAGAGATAAGCTTCTTGGAATTGAATCCAAGGGATTCCATTCTTCTATTGGGTTACTAAACACATTTCTCTCAAGATCTAGGTTGATAATTGCATCAGTACCTACTAAAATGATTCTGTACTGTCAACCTTATCCTTGTTATTCTTTTCCCAGGTTTCTCCTGGTGTGGTAGCTTACCTGTGTTTGTTGTTTCTTTCTTCCTTGTGCCAATCTTCCAAGAGGGGGAATATTTAATTCTTCTATTTTTGAGTGTGACCTACTTATCTTCGAGCTCTTTCTTCTTCAACAGTCGGTACCTTTATTTGGATTCCTCAACGTTTCTCGCCATCTTTGCTTCTTTTTCTCTTCTTCCCTTAGTTTTTAATTATCTTGGTGGAGGAGAGCTCAGAACTGTTCCAACCTCAAAGTTTTTTCTTGTTCTTCATCCTTTCTCAATTTTTGTTGGTCTACATCAGTGGTAAGTCTTCTCCCCACTTCCTCGAAACTCAATGCACCTTGGAAAACATCCTTTGAGAACCGAGTCTCATGCATGGTCTGTGGTGCTAATTTAATGGTCTTCATGTGCTCATAAACAACATTCTGAGGGTCATGTGATTTGGGTTCCCCCAGACAAAGACATATCTCCTTGAATTATTTAGCTTCCTTTTCAACTTGCTTCTTGTTCGACAGAGAGTATGACCCAACCTTGATGGGGAAAATTGGCCAGTATTTTTTGTTCTTTTTTGAAAGCTAGGTAGTGCCTCCTTTTTCAACGATTTGGTATGCAATATCCCCAGCCAACAAATTATAAGGAACATACTTGGGAAGCAAGTGTGGTGCTCCTATGGGCCCATATATTGGAATCTAGGTGTAGTGTTTCTTCAAGTACCAACCCTTGATGTCCTTTAAACCTTTGAGAGCTCCGGGAGAGATCCTATGTGGGAAGAGACCGAAGATGGCCTTATGTAAAGGGGGGATGAAATAATTGCATATATCATAGAATAATATATTGCAATTGACCTCCCACAATCGAGAACAGTAGGAGTGAATTGGGCCCTTATCCAACGTCTAGGACTAGTTTAATGTTGGGAATGCGTTTGAGGTACACACAACGTCTATTAGATATGCCAACATGTAGAAATAAATATTCTTCATGCTCTTTGGATTCTTTCTAATATGTGTGATGTTGAACGAGAGAATGGTTTCCCAGTTGAACAATTGGCCATTCTGGGATATCATTTAAGTCATAGGGAACCATTCCATCCTGAAATGGGTGCTAATTTCTTTGCCATAGAGCCAACATATCATGGTATTTATCACCCTGTGGGAACTTTTGAGATACTGTACTAGGACATATCTTTCTCCCTTTTTATCGACCATTCTTCATTGTAAAACCAATATTCCATGAGGGTATCGAAGTCTTCATGGTCACCTCCGAATTGTTTGAGAAAAGACTCAGTCAAGGCCATTGTCAGCTCCGGGGATGGATACGTGGATCCGATGCCATCCTCTCTAAGAGAGGTGATTGAGAGACCTGAAGCATTGAGTATTATCCCAATATCCTTTTGTAGGTACATGAAACACCATTTGGCTATGTCGTTGTAAGGAAAAATCTCAGGGACAACAAATACTATATGAATTCTGCTCTTCCTGATGTTTCTGTATGCCTCAATGTCTGGTTCATCGAAAGGAAATATTTCATTCTCGAGCATGTATAGGATCTCAACGTAAGTGTGGTAGTGTTCCATTTCATCATGGATGTTTGTGTCAGATATAATGGATGACTTCGGGATCGAAACTGGAACAGGAGTTTGAGAGTCCTGGGATTTTCCTTTTCTAGTGATCATCTTGGACATCTCTTCACCTGGACAAACAGACAGATTATAGTTAATAGAATCATCTCATGCTTGAAATAATAACATTGAAAAAATTAGTATCATACTTGTTTAAAGGCCGGGAGTGGTAGTTGATCAAACAAAGACAACGGAGAATTGCAGACGCAGTTTTATTTTTTCATGCGTACTCCCCTTTTAATAAAAAGAAAATTCCATTGATTCGCTCCTAAACATGTGGAAAACAAAAGTGTGATACAACTTGGACTCAGTCAGGGGAGTATGCAGAGATTAAATGCACTCGCAGGTGATTTGGTAGTTATAATTGTTAAGGTGCTGGAGAATTCAAAAATTGGGGGGAAACAATGAAGCTGTCATCATCATCATTCGATGAGCACAAGAGGTGCATACATGGGTGATAAAAAAATCAGACGACGATAAATACATGATTATCGGGTCTAGGTTTGACCTAACATTACTTTTAACATTCAATCTAATGACCGTTGGAAGTTAATCCTTCATTAGATAATGCTGACAAGACATCAATGTGATAGTGTGGGGACCCATTAACTGGACAACATGATATCTACGATGGAGGAGTGATCGACGACGGCTTGGTTTATAGGTGTCATATGATGAAGGACGTGACAGCTGGATAGGAAAGGGTGGTGTCATCGTCGACAAGAAGGGGAAGGATATGAAAGAGCTCAAAGAGAAATACGACGATGAAAATCACTCACCGAGTATGTCAATTGTTGTTACCTTGAAATGCATTGGAAGAGAAGAGACTTAAGAAGTGGTTGAATAGAGGGGCCTACGAGGGGGAAAATGATGAGGTGTATTCTAGAGAGAGGGCCAAGTGTGATTTGGGAAGTTTGAGGGCCAAGGGGATTATCGTTGTCGACAAGATGGGGATAAGCTCAATGATGAGAGTGCATTGTTAACCTCCAACGAAGACGCTGTGAGGCATCATCGTTGGTGAAATATGTAGGGGAACCGATGCACATGTTTGATGAAAACCCAATGATGTGAAGGTAATAAGGGAGGGAAGAGGGAAGTAGGTGAGGAAACCCAACTTAAGTTCCAAACATGCAAATGAATATTTAAGGAGAGATAGCTCATGAAGAAAAAGTGTGCATCCCCAGATTAAGATTTGAAAAAATTTAAATGGCGAATGGGTTGTTGTTCCATCACAACATCAAGTTTAATTAAATCTGATATTGTTTACATCTATCAAGCATCAATCATAAAAATTTTATATGATCCTTTAGTAATCAAAACACAGTCCATTTATGAAAATATATTTCAAGAAATTTATGAATAAACTCCTTAAAGGCTACAACAACTACTATGGAAAGTACAAAAGGTGCGTTCTTCAACCCAAATGACATTACTATATGTTGGTATTTTCCCCATTCTATCACAAATGTCATTTTGTGTATGTCTTCTTGTACAATCTTAATCTAATGGTATCTTGAAAATCCATCAGTGAACGAGTAGGCTTCCTCCCCTCCGACATTCTTTAATACTTCGTCAGTAAAGGGGGTTGGAAAAGGGTCATGCAAACATGCATCCTTCAACTTACTTAAGTCTACACAAATTCTGATACCTCATGTTTTCTTATCTTGGGATACCATCCAGCTTATCCATTTTGATTCTGTAACGGGCTCGATAATACCAACCTCTAATATTCCATCAAGTTATTCTTTTGCCTCTTCCTTCTGCTTCATATTTAACCTGTATGGTCTCTGTCGTACTGGCTTAGCATCTAGATTTAATAGAATATTTATTTCACCTAATTTTCCAACAATCCCCTTCATCTCAAAAAAAGTAGTCGGGAATAGATCCTATTATTCTCATAGAAAATGTATGATCTTCTCAACAGTCTCATTGTTCCAGTAGTCACCAATATTCACAAACTTAGGGTTCTTTGTTGTGCCAATATTCACCTTGCGCACTCTTAAAGGTTTTGCATATACATCATTTTTGAGTTCTGGTCCCTCTACTGCATACTCCCCTTCAGTCTCAGGCAGTTGCACATTTCTTGGGTCTTCTTCGTCTTGGTCTGCTTCAATAATATTGTAACATGATAGCATTTTATGTACTGTTGTAGATTCTCTAAATGTACTGCTTGCAGATATCATTTCCATGTGGCCATCTTCCAAAAATATCTTGCTTTTAATAACATGCAAGGATGCATCTACTAAAGGTGACTCAACTTCAAAACTAAACGTTAACTTGAAATTTTGGGTAAGCTCTTCCCACTCTGTTGTCCCTTTGTGCACTTCTAGTTACATGTACCAGTTCTTGGGAACTGTCTCCAATGTATGTATGAACTTGTGTGTCCAATCTTGCTTAGGCAATTTTTTTCAAATCATAATGCATTACATAATATTCGAACTACTCAATCATCTCTACTTCTGCATCATTCCTTCATGTTCTATTCCAAATCTAATTTGCATCAACCTTTTATAGTGCAACCACTCTGCTATATTCTCCTTATGGGTTTCTGATCATCTTGTAGGGGTTTCGCTCAGTGAAACATCTAAGGCTAACAACCTTTGTTGTTCAGGTATCTACAAATCAAATTATTTTACAAAGGAGCTTACATCAGTTAATCCATCAAACTTGGGTGTATCATTTACCTTGGTTCAAATCCAATGAAAAGAGTGAGTAATGTTAGCGCACCTTCTCGTCGATACTTCGTGCAATCTATGCTACCAATGTTCTAGTTGTTCTTCGGAGTTTGAAGTACAAGACCTAATTCTTCTCCAACTAAGAACACCATCAACAGTAGAATTGACATAATCATCCGTAAGCGTCGTCATGTTATACAAATTATCAATCTTTTTTCTGGCAGGTTCCACATGTCTTCTGGATTCCGTAGGGTCTAAAGGCACATTGACCTTCAAATAACCTACTTCAAAAATCATTTCTCTTTTCTTCAAGTTAATAATCATCTTATTTTAAAAATCCCAATCCAAGACAAAAAAATCTAGGTATGGCTGACTGTTATCCACGATCTCAATGACTTCAAAGTTTGCAACACTGCAAACCCCATCTATATTAACAATTACTCCCAACATTCTTCCAATGGGTACTATCTTGTGTTGGTTTTCGAATATCAGATAAACTGACCAAATCAACTTTGGTTTCCCCATCATTTCCCAGGTTTGTCTTGGAATAACATTTATATCTGATCATAAATTCTGAATGGAATTGTCCATGTCATAATCTCCTACATGCACACTTAGTCTGAATTCCCTATATGTCTGCTTCTTGCACAATACCTAGTTCAATGATCTCTGTGTCACAAATAATTCTCTGTACTAGGTGCACTGATCGATCATACTATATAGTGCATTCAATGTTGTTTCATCCTTCATCAAATCTAAACAACTCTTTAGAAAATATTTCAAAGTGCTTACCCTTTCAACTGATCTCCCTAGGATGGTGCGATCATGTACTGATGGCATATCATATGTTGTTGGTGCAATCGATGTTGAGTTGATCCATTATGGTCGTATTATCTCCTTTATAGCTTGTTGATATGTTTATTTCTCCTTCCATGGATCAAATGTTGGTGTAGGTTCATCTGCTTTCCTTACCCATTGAGGGTAGTCTTCTGTCACATGGTCCAATGCTCTACAATAGGTGCATGTCATGCAAGGATTAGGGCAACCCTTGGCCAAATTTCCTAGTTGATCACAATGATAAAAAATGATTGGCCCTCTTCCTCCTCAACCAAATCCTCCTTGTGATCGACCTCGGCCAAATCCTCCTCATCCACCCAGGTTATAGCCTCTTGGGGTATTGTACTATAAGATTCCTCCTTCTATTGAAAAATTATCTTCCTTTATTTTATACACATATGAAGTGCATTATTTTATTAATTCAAAGGCTTGGAAGTCCTGCTCGTCATGTCTTATAGACTTATAAAAATTACAAAATAGGTTCCTTGGTGTACTTTATTATTTATGGAGTAACATAAAAGTAGGCAGATGATGCCCCCATGTTTTACATATGTCATAGTATCCTACTCCTCCTGCTAGTGGGTTCGGTGCTCTTGTAGCTATTTACTGTGCAAATGTTGGGTAATCATCCTTACGACGACCTTCTATATTACATGTTATACACCAAACTTGTTCCCATTTTTCCTTTCCCTTAGTAATATATTGCAGCTGGAGATTCAACGCTGCTAACTAGGCCTAGACCTATGCCATGCCTGCATTTCTCTTTTCCACAGGGGAGGATTCTATCTTCATTGTGATTTCTAATGCTTTTAGCTATGACATGACCTTCTACTGCATCAATGGACAGTGGATGTGTGACAACAATCCTTCAATAAACCATTCCCTATGCTGCTCATCAAGAATATGAAATGTTAGCCTACCCATCACATCTTTAAACCTCTAGTCATAGTCCCAAACTGTCTCAGACTGTATTTCTTATTTTCTTTCAGTTTAGTGATATATTTTGATTCACACTTTGCTTCCTTGAATTCCTTCATTAAGTCTTATTTGATCTCTACTAAAGTTCTCGGCTGTCTTGCTGGCGTAGTGGTTTGATATTTCATGTACCATAATAGTGCACAATTTATGAATGTCGTCACCAGTTGCACGATCTTCTCTTCCTTGTCCTAGACATTCCTTGCGGTCCATATTATTTCCCATACAAATATATGTTTTTATGGGTCCTCCGACCCATCTCCATTGAATTTAAACATCCTCAATGTATTATCTATTCCTGCCATCATATTCTATGTAGTATTTGACTATCTTTGATTCATTGCACTACTTCCACTATTCTAGTTATTATTTTGACTTTCTCCACTAACTACAATTGGTCTTGAACAAATTTCATTTCCTTCTTTAATTCTCAATGACGCACAATGGGTCATGGGTTTGACGTAGATTTTGATCCAAGATGGATTTCCTTTAAATATTGGAGTGTACGAAAGATCCATTTCTTTCTCTTTCCTCTTCCTTTCTCTATACGGTGTGATTTAGAGCACTACACTGGGGTCTTTTTTCTCGACTTATCTGTACTACTCTTATCTCTCAGCCATAGTCTCCCTCTTACTATACCTAAACCTTTTCCCACAATGCAATACTCAGATCTATTAGTTTGACTCACTATCTTGTTCTCTTGGCATCCTCATCCCATTCGTTTCTCATTCATATCTTTTCTCATTTATTCCCACTCTCAGATCATCCTCTGGTCAACCCCCTATCCCCCTATGTGCGTGAAGGCCTCTAGCAATTAGATTCCATTTTCATAACATTCTTGTCACACAATAACATCTTTATCCAACTGGGAAATGTAGTCAAATACCTTTTGTGCGGACCCTTGAAAAACTGTCTTTATACGACAATATAAAACTGGGTACAATATATTGCAAACTCTGTAATATAACCTCACAATATACTATTCAACCAAAAATTGACTACGCAAGAAACTTTATTACTTATTGTATTAAGATGCGTGATCAATTCAGGGGTCCAATTTCTCAGAATTTTGGCTCGATATCTTTGTTGGCCCTTGGTCATGTATTAAGGAAGGAAGCGAATATTAAGGAAGAAGAAAGACAAAGTATGAAGTGCACGGAAGGCACACAAACCGAGGAGGGGTCGAAGTGGTTAAACAAGAAGAAAAGAAGGAAAAAAGTAAAGGAAAGCAAACCGTTGAAAGAGAAGATCAAGGAAGACAAAGCAGCAAAGAAGATAGATCATGGACAAGTCAGCAAGTGGAAGAAGACACCAATGGGTGCTTTGGAGCACCTCATGGAGAAGAAGGAAGAACAGGTCAGCAAAGTCCTTAAAATGCGGGTTATGTGGACCTAGGGTTTTGGCACCTGGGCTATGGTCTAGGGTTTTCTAAGAGTCATGGAATGTATAAATAAAGGTCTAGAAGAGTGAGAAAGGGTTGTTGATAGCGATATTGAGATGCAAAATTGTCATATTTTAGTATATTCTTGTATTTTGAGGTCTGCAGCTAGGTGCGTAGATAGGACTATGTATTTTCATCTACTTAATCAATAAACACAGTTATGTGGACATATCCCTAGGGAGAGGGTGAACCATGTAAAACCTTGTGTTCCATGTGGTTGATACTTTGTTGTTTACTGTCTATTATACTGTTATTGCACTGATATTGCCCTTGTTGAAGATAAGAAGTATAACTTATTCACGAAGCTAGCATAATACTGTTAAGAATATCTAGGTTATCTTGCGTTGTTGTTTTGGAATCATCTCGAATTTCCTCTGGTTGTAGACACCTATGTCCTGCAACCCCCCTATTGCTACTTTAGGTGAGACTTCATATGCTTCGCAGGTGTTGTCGTAAGGGACAATAGTTAGGGTTTGTTGGTGTGTTGTTAGAGTTGAACCCTAGTTCTTCCCCTATGCCAACAAATGGTTTCGTTGCCGGGACAGGCCGATGACAACAAAAGGTCACTTCGTAGGCTGAGGCATTAGAGATTGCCATGAAACTAGAAGCAACACATGTAGGAGAATCCAGTCCAGGTATGAGTCAAATTTTGAATCAATTAACTAGTTTATCTCTACAGGTTGAAGACATGAAGAAGGACAAAGGAAAAGAGAAAAGAGAAGACATCTGGTGTATTAGATGTAAAGTAGAGGGCCATGATAAAGAGAAATGTCCTTTATTTAATGAATACTTGGCCTTTGGAGCCCCTAACCCTTTGAAGCAGGATACTTTACCATGGTGTGAGGTATGTAGAAATAAACATCGCCCTGGTGAATGTTATTATATGCAAAAATATGTCCAGACAACCACCAATCTTTATTATACAGTCTGCAAATCTGTGGGGCATGATGAGAAGGACTGTAGGGCTTATGACCTCATGCATGAAAGGTCAAGGGATGCATATAGAATTCAAGAAGAATTATAGTCAGAAGGAAATGTTGCACAGTTCAATTCCTCGAGAAGAGGAAACTTCAACCCTTGTGGTGGGTTCATAGGAAGAGGACGAGGAGGAGGCATGGGTTGAGGTTGAGGTCATATTATTTGCTATAACTATGCCCATCCAAGAAATTTGGGATGGGATTGTCATAACCCTTGTACCACTTGCAACTACTATAATTCATTTGAACATGTCATTGAAGATTGTCCAGTAATGCTAGCTAAAGTTTAGGAAAGACGAGGTGGAAGCCAACAAGTCCAACTAATATCCGTTGAACCTCATGATGAGGAACCCAGAGTCACTATTATTACTAGAGGGGGCACTGCCATAGGAGAAGATAGGGTGACTCCATGAAAGACTAAATATGGATCAGGTGATCATAAGAGCTTCAGAGAAGACACCATTGTTTGATCCATGGAAAGAAAATAATACTTTTGAAGAAGCAAGAAGAGAATTCGTAGAAGAACATGCTTCTTCATCTAGGGCACAAACAAAAGTAAGAGAATGTGAAATGCTTATGGAATTTGATTAGTCTGCCTCACCTAGAGAAGGAAAAGAGGTGAGCAAGCTTGTGGACTTCTTGTATACTTGTATTAATTTGATTAAGGATGAAAGAGATGTGCATGAACTACAACACCTGATAAGATAGTATGAAATTGGAAGAGTAGATCCTCTGCTAAGTAGAGATATGAATCAAGTATCTAGAAAAAGGAGGACAAGCAAGGAATTCAACCTTAGTGATCAGATTGGAGACTACGACATAGACTATGTGGTCCTCGACTTGGGATCAGAAGTAAATGTTATGACAAATCAGACTTGAGCATTGATGGAAAAACCTAAGTTGATTTACTCTCATATTAGGCTTAGGATGGATAATCAGTAGGCGGTGAGCCCCTTTGGAAGACTGGAGCATGTCCCTGTGGACATCGATGGAGTGAGGACATTTGCAGACTTTCAAGTAATCGATATTGTTGATGATAGTTGTCCTTATCCTGCATTGTTGGGAATTGATTGGTATTTTGACAATTTGACTGTTGTTGATCTGAAAAAGAGAAGAATGGTGTTTCAAGGTGATGGCCTTAGGGTCATTGCACCTCTCAATCCTGATGAAGGTCGCAGATACACAGAACCTATAAGAGAAGAATATCATGCCTATGAACTAGAGAAAATTTATAAATTGACAGCAGGACAACATGATTACATTAATCCTATAGTAGATGGAAATCTGAGTTGGCGAAGTGAAAGTGCATGCTCGTCAGATTCAGAAGAAGCATTGGAAAATTGGCAGAAAAGAATGTATGAAGTCTCTATGCGGAGGTGTGCTAGATTGATTAAGGCAATTCATCGGATTGGCACAGAAGTAAGTAATCTTCCTACATTTGATGGCTTGAATAATTTAGAGACATTTCTATTCGAATTTGAAGGAATTGTACCAATACAACAAAGGTTGTTGGCACTAGATGAAGCCTTGAAAGCAATGCCATTTAGATGGTGGGAAACACACAAGAAGAACATCACAGAGTGGGTACAATGTCGCACCTTGTTGAAAATGCGCTTTTCAAACCAAGATGAAGGTTGTGAAGTTTGATACACAGGTCAGAGTTGTCCTAAGAACCATGTGAAAAGTTGTGAGGAAGCCTAGGACAACATTCCTAAAGAACAGTGGGTACATAAGTTCATTAACACCTTAGATACCATGCTTATGAACTGGCATCTTCAAGTAGAAATGTGCTTAATTACTACAGATTGGTATGGTATGACCCAGAACTTTATAACTACATTCCTATTTGAAAGTCAATACCCCATAGTAGATTAGGATTTACAAATTGTAAGACATAAGGTCTTTGAGGAGGCACCTAAACTCCCTCTTAAACAAGAAGAAGACGAATGGACTGTGCCTCTTCAGTGGTTACAGGGTTGTTATAATATTAATGATGATGAGGATGATGACCCTAGGAATGTGATCATTTTAGAAACTAAAGGACAAAGAGATATAGAAGGGCCAGGGATTGAATCACCTTTTTTTGGGTAGCCTATTAAAATTAAGAAGGTTAATATTGGAACAGAGAAAGCACCTAAGTTGGCAAATGTTGAAGACTATTGAGATGATGCTACTATTAGTAAGATCACAAAACTATTGCATGAGTATCAGGACTTGTTTCCAACCAAGTTCATAGACATGAAGGGAATTAAAGGGCCCATGGGAGAAATGAATATTCCTTTGAAAGCAGATGCAAGGCCTGTCAAGCGGAGGCCTTACAGACTAAATCCCAAGTACAAGCAGAAAGTTAAGATTGAATTAGATAGAATGTTGGAAGCAGGAATCATAGAACTAGTTGAAGAATTCAAATGGATCAACCCTATGGTGGTCCAAGATAAGAAGTCAGAAGAAATTAGAATCTGTATAGATCTAAGGAAATTGAATGATGTGTGTTTACATGATCCATTTCCTACACCTTTTACTGATGAAGTTCTAGATAACGTGGGAGGATAGGAAGTTTATTCATTCACAGATGGATTTTCAGGCTATCACCAGATTAGAATTTCTAAGGAGGACAAACATAAGACTACAGTTGCAACAAAATGGGGTTCTTTTCAATACATTGTGATGCCTTTTGGTTTGAAGAATGCACCAACCATCTTTTCCATGGTGGTGGTCAAAGCATTTAAGGAATTTTTACATAAGTGTTTGGAGGCACACTTTGATGACTGGACCATTTTTAGTCTATTGAAAAATCATGTCGAATGTTTGAGACTAATGTTGGATAAGTGCAGGCAATGTCAGATTGCCCTGAACCTGAAAAAGTGCATTTTCTTTTCACCTTTTGGAGTATTGTTAGGAAAAATTGTGTGTAAGTAGGGGTTATTGGTAGATCCTTCCAAGATTGCTATCATTGTTGATCTACCTCCTCCTACTTCGGTTAGACAATTGTGCACTGCATTGGGACACACTGGATACTACTTAAAGTTTATTAAGGGTTACACATGGATAACAACACCTATGGAGAAGCTATTAAAGAAGGATAGTAAGTTTAAATGGACAGAGGAATTCCAACAGAGCTTCGACACATTAAAGTAGAAAATGGTCACTGCTCCTATTTTAGTTTTTCTAGATTGGAGTAAGGAATTCCATGTTCATGTCAGTGCTTCATCCATTGCATTAGGAGCAGTTTTAGCACAACCAGTTATAGGAGATATTGACCACCCTATATCCTTTGCTAGCAGGAAGCTTTCTACATCTGAAATAAATTATACGACCACTGAAAGAGAAGGCTTAGCTATGGTATATGCGCTGCATAAGTTTAGAGACTACTTGTTGGGAGGACATTTTAAGATGTTTACTTATCATTCTGAATTGAAGTACTTTGTCAACAAGCCAGTGTTGGGGGGAAGAATATGCAGGTGGCTATTATTATTCCATGAGTATGACTTTGAGATTGTGGTCAAGCCAGGGAGAATGAATAAGGGACCTGATCATTTATCCAGGTTAGAACATGGAGAGGAACCTACCAGTTTGGATGATACACTACCAGATGCACAATTGTTGGCCATTAGAAAATTCAATGATCACTTCGCCAATATAGTCTAGTTCTTGTCCATAGGAATGGAACCTCGCGAGTATACAATTATTCAGAAGAAACAGTTAGTAGTCTATGCTGCAAATTTTCAACTTATAGTTGGACAATTATATAAGATGGGACCAGATGAGATCTTAAGAAGATGTGTTATGGAGTCAGAAAGACCATTGATTCTTGCAGAAGAACATGAAGGCCTCGCAGGAGGAAACTATGTAGGGAAAGCAACAACACAGAAGTTTCTCAGAGATGGCCTCTGGTGGCCCACTTTACATAAGGATGCTAAGGAATACTACAGAGCCTGTGATGTATGTCAAAGAGTAGGGAAGCCTTCTAGAAGGGATGAGATGCCTTTAGCACCTGAGTTAAATTTACAGGCATTTGAGAAATGGGCTATTGACTTTGTGCGACATACCCACTAGGGAAGTGCACAGGAGCTCGATATATCATCACTGCTATAGAATATTTGACCAGATGGGAAAAAGCAAGAGCAGTGAAAGACTGTAGTGTAGGTATAGTTGCGTGGTTCATATTTGAGGATATCATAACCATATTTGGATGCCCGAAGATCCTTATGAGTGATCAAGGAAAACACTTCATTAAAAAAACTATTGAAACCTTGACTCATGAGTTCGAAGTTCACCATCAGAAGAGCACACCATACCACCCACAGGCGAATGGTACAGTTGAAGATTTCAATAAGATTTTGGAGACAACACTAATGAAGATTTGTAGTGTTAACAGAGATGATTGGGATTTGAGAATTCCAGTAGTGTTATGGGCTTATCGATCCACTTGCAAAAAGTTAACAACACAAACTCCCTTTAAGTTAGTTTATGGCCAGGAAGCAGTAGTACCTATGGAATATTTGGTTCCTAGTTTAAGAATTGCAACATTTATAGGTATGGATGACACATGCGCTGTTCAAGACAGGATTGCATAGTTAATGGAACTAGAGGAATATAGGTTCATTGTAGGATTTCATCAGCAGGTACAAAAAAAATGCGAAAAAGATTACCATGACAGACACATCAAGAAGAAATCATTTAAACAAGGAGATTTGGTACTTTTATATGAAAACAAGTTCATGAAGCATCCGAGAAAGTTCAGGACACATTGGCTTGGGACACTTGAGGTTATCTATGTTACAGAAGGTGGAGTTGTGCAACTGAAGACTCTTAATGGATAATGGAATGATGGTTTAGTGAATGGGAGCCGATTGAAGCTGTATTGTGATAACCAACTGCCTCGCAACTCTCAGTAAAAGAAAAGGAAGAAGGGTCTAAGTACCAGGTGCAGTTGAAATTGGGTACCAGACACAAAAAAGAAAATCTTCACATGCTAGGGAGGGACAGAGCAGAAAGCACGGATTGCTCCGTGCAATCTGCAGTCGAAGTAATACAAAAGGCTCAACCCTGCAGTGACTCGGGATGAGTCACGTGTGAGTGTTGGGGGCCTGTTGGCCCTTGATCATGTATTAAGGAAGAAAGTGAAGATTAAGGAAGAAGAAAGACAAAGTATGAAGTGCGTGGAAGGCACACAAATCGAGGAGGGGTCGAAGTGGTTAAACAAGCATAAAAGAAGGAATGAAGTAAAGGAAAAAAAACTGTTGAAAGAGAAGATCAAGGAAGACAAAGCAGCAAAGAAGATAGATTGTGGACAAGTCAACAAGTGGAAGAAGACACCAATGGGTGCTTTGGAGAACCTCGTGGAGAAGAAGGAAGAACAGGTCGGTGAAGTCCTTAAAATGCAGGTTATGTGGACCTAAGGTTTTAGACCTAGGGTTTTGGCACCTGGGATTTGATCTAGGGATTTCTAAGAGTCATGGAATGTATAAATAAAGGTCTAGAAGAGTGAGAAAGGGTTGTTGATAATGATATTGAGATGTAAAAGTGTCATATTTTAATATATTCTTGTATTTTGAGGTCTTCAGTTGGGTGCGAAGATCTACTCTGCAGCTGGGTGCGCAGGGAGAGAAAATAAAGAGAAAGAGAGAGGAGGATTTATAGATGAGTGCGCAGATAGGACTGTGTATTTTCATCTACTTAATCAATAAACACAGTTATGTGGACGTAGCCCTAGGGAGAGGGTGAACCACGTAAAACCTTGTGTTCCATGTGGTTGATGCTTTGTTGTTTACTGTCTGTTATACTGTTATTGCACCGATATTGTCCTTGTTGAAGATAAAAAGTATAACTTATTCGTGAAGCTAGCATAATACTATTAGGAATCTCTAGGTTATCTTGCGTTGTTGTTCTAGAATCATCTTGCATTTCCTCTTGTTGTAGACACCCGTGTCTTGCAACCCCCTATTGCTACTTCGGGTGAGACTTTATCTTCTTCGCAGGTGCTGTCATAAGGGCCAGTAATTAGGGTTTGTTGGTGCATTTTTAGAGTTGAACCTTGGGTCTACCCCTGTGCCAACAATCTTCCAACATTCTCCACTAGCCTCTCTAACCATTCATTTAAAATTATTGGGAATTCACCAAAGAAAATTTCATGCAGATCTATGAATACATACCTTTGCAACCATTGTTTATCACTGAGCATGAATTCCTATTCCATTCTATGGAAATTTCTTGCTTCTTCCTTTATATTCATTTTGTGATCTCTTGCTTATTCAGCCTCCAAAACATTCCCCTCAAATATATATCTCGATCCCGACAACAAAACCAGTTTTTGGCACACAGGGTAGACCCCAGGTTCATAACATTAAATAACCAACAAAACCCTTAGACACCTGCCCTTTCGGCATCACTTGCAAGCAAGTGAAGTCTCATTCGAGGAATCTAGAAGGGCTGTAGGAACCAAGCTTCTACATTGGTTAGGGGAAGTGATGCATTCAATATACTCCTCCTAACTGTCTACTCAGGTGTGTAGTTTCCATTGGTTAGAAATTACTTATTATGCGACATACTCAGTGCACAACATTACCCTAATTAACTTTCATTCATTTGTTCATTCATTCATTCATTGCGCCATTGTCACAACATAGGTGTATTCATGTTACTTAAACATATATCATTATAGTGCATTATCCGTAACATGTTAGCCATTCATCAAATCTATGCTACTTATCTATGAGAAAATATCACATGCAACATCACATTAAGACACATGTTTTAAGTGGTTCAACCCAATCTTGGGCTATGTCCACAATGATTGACTTCTTATATTAGTCATTCATAATTGTTTTACATCTCCACACTATGCTTACAAAATATGCAACAGTAACATTACTGAAACCTGCCTAGCCATTCTGCTGCACTGCGAGTCTACCTCAGAAAACCTTAGTCATGTATCCAAAACTGGAGGAATTGCGTAAAACACACTAAAGAACATTGTGTACTATTTTAAGATCTTTATTCATTACAGGTACATAGTTATGATTATTTCAAGTTAGGGTTGTTGACTAATCCAAAACTAGTCATGTGATAAAATTCTAGTCTCTTGTTGTTAAAGTTAAGAAAGGATTGCAGGTTGAGGTACAAGTTGGTGCATGGTTGATGCACTTGTTTATGGTACAGGTTGATTAAAAATTGTTTGGTATAGGTTGGTGCATGGTTGATGCACTTGTTTATGGTACAGGTTGATTACAAGTTGAGGTACAGGTAGATGCATGGTTCAGGTTATTGATACAGGTTGGTTGCAGGTTTGTTGTACAGGTTGGTACAATTGTACAGTGGTATATCTCACAGTGATAGTGTGACAATGGTTCCATCATTCTACTTATATGTGAGGGTGGTTGGATGGGGCAAGGATAGGTGGTTGTAGCCACCTTCTGGTTGTATTCAGAGAAATTAGGGGGTTGTAGCCTCCTTCTAGTTGTAGCCAGAGAATTGGGGAGTTAGAGATTCCCTTAGGTTGTAGCCTGAGAAACTAGGGGGTTGGAACCTCCTTCCAGATGCAGTAGGAAAAAAAAGGAAGTTGGTGCTTCCAATGAATGTAATTCTTCAAGACATATAAGAAAAAGCATTCTGTGGTTTTCTCCCTCTTTTGGTTTCCACGTAAAACATTGGTGTACTGTGTATGATTGTTCATTTGCTCATTGCTTATTCACTCTGCAGTTATTGGATGATAATGATACATTGATATTTCACTTGGATTATATGGTTAAAAAGGGTTAAATTGCTCTATTACTGATTCACCCCCCCTCTCAGTAATCCAACACTCTACAACAATTTCCTTCTTCTTAACCAATACTACACAACTTGAGACTCAATATTCGTCTCTACCACTCTCAAACTATAACTGGAAATAAACTTTCCTCATCAACTCCTTGCATGCTTTTATAGCCCTTCGACAATTGTTCTGTGTATTCACGCTGAAGATTTCCATCTAATCCACTAGTGTTATGCATTCAATACTTTCCTTAATCCTTCATTAATGCCAAATCCTCTGCCATATCTTCTTTTAGATATGTTATTCCATTACAATATTCACATTACTTTTCATTTATGGCTATGCATTTTATGTCGTTTCAACATGATGTTTCCTCTTAACTGTTTTTTCTCATCATGAATCCTCATAAATGCTTCTTAACTATCATATTTCTTCATTAAAACACCTTAGTTTCCACATCTCTATGCATAACTGATCTCTACACAATCTCCTTGATCTTTGAAATATCCTTTATCTATGTGCAATTTCTTCTTTCTTCCTTCACAGTCTCTTCACTGCACAACTTGTTGACTTCCTCTATGTGCTCTTATATCTGTGTCTTTTCCTTCAAGAAAAACGTTGACTCAATCTTCCACTTTCCACTTCTTTGCTACACCACTTTCTTTTTCCTCTTCTTTATTTTTCTTTTTCTATCTTTTTCTTTCTATAGTAAACTATGATGCAATTTCTATGGTACACGTTCTATGCACCGAAACTAGTGTGCAAAAGTCTGACTGTCCTTGTAAAGTTTTAGTCGACTCCCATTCACAAGTCCTTCTACAAATTCTTCATCTAGTTGTTCCAACTAAACAACACCTATGTCTATGACATACCTAATCACATATGGTCCTAACCAATGTGTCTTGAACTTCCATGGGTGCTATAAGAACTTATTGTTGTATAGTAATACAAAGTCTCCTTTTTGGAATTTTTTTTCTTAATGTGTTTGTCATGCTAGGCTTTTTCATGAGGTTTCTGCACTTGTTAGTGAAATACTGTAACAAATTAGTCTTCCTCCAGTGACAGTAATTGTGATATCCTCTCTTCTATCGTGCCAAAGTCTGTTAATTCAGTCATTGCAACAATTCTAGGCTTGGTACAATGAATTCCATGGGCATGACTGCTTCCTACCCATATACTAACATAAAGGGTGTCTATCATGTTATATTCTTACATGTAGTTCTATAAGCCCATAATGTTGCATGAATTCTTAAGTCCCAATCATCCCTTCCTACATTGCACATCTTTATCAATGTGTTCTCCAATATATTGTTAAAAGCTTCCACTGTCCCGTTCACTTGAGGGTGACAAGGCATACTCTTTCGATGGTGAATCTGGAACTATTCTGTCAATGTTTCAATAGTCTTATTCAAAACTTGAGTCCCCTAATCACTCATAAGTATGTTAGGACATCCGAACCTTGTAACTACATTCTCAAACAAACAACATGTTGTTGTTTCTTCACTGCAATTTGCGACATGTTTTTCTTTTGCCCATCTCATCAAATAATATGTCATAGTGATTATGTACCTAGATCCTAATCTTCTTGCGAGTGGATTAATTGGTCCAAAAAAGTCTATTTCCCATTTATCAAATGCCTGCAATGTGACTTGTGGGTTCAAGGGCATCTCATCCCTCCTGGATGGCCTTCCTATTCACTGGAAAATGTCACAATTATGAAAATACTCCTTGGCATATTTATGTAACATGGGCCTCCATAATAATGTGTGCAAGATCTTCTTGGTTGTTTCCTTCCTTACGTAAAGACCTCCTGCAACTCCGTCGTTTTCTTCTACCAATATGAGTTGTCTTTCATGTTCCATGACACAACGTCGAAGTATCCCATATATTCCTAACTTGTATAAATTACCTACTATCAATTGATAATCTACTGATTTCACCACTAGATATTTTTCTTAGCTACTGTCATGTCCAATGGAGCCACTCCTGTACAAAAAAATTTGGTAATTTCTGCAAAGTAGTCATCCACCATTTGTATTGAGAACAAATGTGCATAAGGTATACTGTCATCTAAATTCCCTGCATCTTCCCCTGTCAGTATCTACGACAAATGATCTAGTCCTACATTGAGTTTTCATGCTTTTACAAGGAATACAAAGTCATACTCCTGGAATAAAAACAAACATCTGGAAATTCTCCTCCCCGACACTATCTTGTTCACAAGATATCTCAGTGTGGAATGGTCTCTATACATCTTGAAATGAGACCCCAACAACTAGTGTATGAAATTATGTAAGGAATAAACCATTTCTAAGCCTTCCCTCTCTGTAATCATGTAGTTCTTCTCATTCGTCGACAATTTCCTACTAGAAAACACAATGGGTTTGTCTAATTCACCTTCTCCCGATTGACCTAATATTGCGTTAAGAGTTATGGAGGATGCATCTACATGCACTTGGAACTCTTTCTTCCAATCCAGGAATACTAGAATGGGTGCAGTCAATAACTTCTGCTTCAATACATCTAGACATTTCTAACACTCTTCATTCCATTGAAACTTAGCTTCTTTTTTCAACAATTTCTACATCGGTGTTGTAATCTGTACATATCCTTTAATAAAATTTCCATGATAGCATGTATGACCCAATATTGTCCTCAACTTTCTCACTGATTCAGGTAGTGGAAAGTTAACAATTACAACTATCTTTGTTGGACCAACCAGTAAACCTTGCTTGCAAACCACATTTCCCAACAAAATCCCAAAAGCTGCATCATACTAGTTTGTACTTGGAATCCATATGCAAGTGGAATAGCTTGGCTGTGTCCTTCCTTGACATTTTGTAGTCGCGTGAGAACCTTGGTTTTGAGGATGATGCTCCCAGAGTCTCTTTTGTGACTAGTGTTTCTTCTTGCTGTATCCTCTACTTCTTCAGTACAGACGTTGCCACTGCTACCTTTGGTGGCTCCATTGTTCTCTATGTTGATTAAGGTTGGTTGTCATTGATGTCAACCTTTGAAGAAAGCCCAATAGCACAAAGGTTTGGGTAATGGACCCAAGTTTTTTTTATGTAAATATGAATCATTATTTTCTTGTCATGGTTGATAAGAAGTACAAATGGATGAACTCCAAAGTGGTCCCCTTATGGTGAAATCCCTCACAGGAAGACGCTTTGTGGATTGAGTTATCCTAGAAGTATGGTTAGAGAACCCATGCTTAATTGTGGAGAAATGAGATGAAGCTCAGTGAATTGTTTAGTGAACCTATCCTATATTGATAGTGCTTGTCATGCCATTTCCAGTATTGGTATGTGGAACGTCACATAACTCCTCATGGTTTGAGAGTTATGGCCTTACGAAGTTGGAGGACCCTCATATGTTGGCTTGAAGCCCCAAAAGGTCAAAGTAGTCAAAGTGGTTTAAGAGATTTTAGAAAGTAAATAATAAACTGAAGTGATGAGAGTATATAATTCAAAGTTAATAAAAAATAAATTATTTAAATAATAAAGTTAATGGAGAAATTAGAAGTGGGTTAACCCTAAAATAAGGAATGTGGGAAAAGTGACCTAGAAGATGCTTCTAAGGAGGCTACTTGGAGAGTATAAATAAGAGGCAAGGCTCTCTCATTTTAATCACACTTGATCATATTGAATATCTATAGGTGACTTAGGTAACCAAAGGATATCTAATCCAAATTTCATGGGGAAGGTGAAGAAAAGAAGGCCAGAATTCAAGGGAGGATAAATTCTTTTGATGATGTTTTTTAAGGTATGTTATTTACATGTCATCTCACCATTTTCGCCATAACACATTTTCTAGAGTTCTTCAGACTGTGAAATTGATAGGACATTGAGGAAACATATCCAAGTATTTGTGGTAAAAATTTCAGCTTATGGGTCGTTGTATTTTTGGAGTTACATGTTGTGGAAAATAGGGTTTGTGGCTAGTCTTGAAACTAGTCTAAAACAAGTGTTTCGGGTAAAAACGTCATAAATTCTTCATAATAGATACAAATTCAATAAAACCAAATGTGTTTTTTAGATTACAGTCTGTAGTATTTTGTGTAACATTTTCAGATCCACACAAAAAATATTCTGTGCGGGGAACACTCTACACGGTCGCTCTCTAGAATAAGACAAAATTCAACAAGGTATGCCATTTTTTCTATAACTCCTTTTTTGAGAGGTTCCAAGTAGTGAAACCTGGAAGAATTTCATAAAACACACTGAAGAACATTGTGTTTTTCATATCTTTATTCATTACAGGTACATAGTTTTGATTATTTCAACTTAGGGTTGTTGACTAATCCAAAACTAGACATGTGAGAAAATGCTAGTCTCTTGTTGTTAAAGTTAAGGAAGGTTTGCAGGTTGAAATATAGGTTGGTGCATGGTTGTTGCACTTGTTTATGGTACATGTTGATTGCAGGTTGTTTGGTACTGGTTGGTGCATGGTTGATGCACCTTTTAATGGTACAGGTTGATTACAGGTTGAGGTACAGGTAGATGCATGGTTGATGCATGGTTCAGGTTATTGGTACAGGTTGGTTGCAGGTCAGTGGTAAAAGTTGGTACAGTTGTACAGTGGTATATATCATAGTGATAGTGTGACAGTGGTTCCATCATTCTACTTATACGTCAGGGCAGTTGGACGGGGTAAGGATAGGTGGTTGTAGCCGAAGAACTTAGGGGGTTGTAGCCTCCTTTTGGTTGTAGCCAGAGAATTGGGGAGTTGGAGCTTCCCTCAGGTTGTAGCCTGAGAAACTAGGGGGTTGGAGTCTCCTTCCAGTTGTAGTTGGAAAGCAAAGGAATTTGGTGCTTCCAATGAATGTAATTCTTCAATACATATAAGAAAAAACATTCTGTGGTTTTCTCCCGCTTTGGGTTTCCACATAAAACACTGGTGTATTGTGTATGTGTATGATTGTTCATTTGTTCATTTCTTATTTACTCTGAAGTTATTGGATGATAATGCTCCATTGATATTTCACTTGGATTATATGGTTAAAAAGGATTAAATTTCTCTATTACTGATTCACCCCCCCTCTTAGTAATCCAACAATTAGTATCAGAGCAGGTTTCTTCAGAAATCAGTTTTACCATTGAAAGGTAGATCATGGAGAGAAACAAATTATATAAAAATGGAATACCATAGTTTGATGGACAAAAGTATGCTTTTTGGAGGATAATTATGAAGACATATATATAGGCACATGGATTTGAAATTTGAAAATCAATTGTAGATGGATACACAATACCAACAGTTCCACCAACAAATTAAAAGCAGTGAAACTCAGTCAGAATCATTCCAATGCCACAAATGCACTTCTGAATGGTCTTGGTGAAATGATATTCACCAAAGTTGCACATTGTAAATCCGCTAAAGAGATTTGGGACAAACTTCAAAATATTTATGAAGTAGATTCAAAATTTAAAGCAGCAAAGCTTCAAACTTACAGAGGTCAGTTTGAACAACTAAAGATGAAGGAAGATGAGAATGTTGTAGCTAACTTCTTACGATTCGATGAAACAGTAAATGCAATCATAGGATTGGGAGAAGAAATCAAAGAATCGGTAATTGTTCAAAAGGTACTAAGATCTCTTCTTATGATATTTGATCCTAAGATATCAGCACTAGAAGAAAGATCAGATCTAAACTCAATAAGCATGGATGGAATACATGGAATCTTCACAGTATATGAAATGAGAATTGAACAGGAAAATCCAGATGTAAAAGAAGCAGCCTTCAAAGCATCCAAAATATCAAAGAAAAAGGGAAAGCAACAAGAAAAAGAACATAGCAGCAATAGTGACATCTCAGAAGATGATGAAGAAGTGGCCAACTTTTTCAGAAGACTGAACAAGGGATCTGACGGTAGGTATAGAGGTAAGATTCCTTTATTTTGTTTTAATTGTGATGGTATTGGTCATTTTGCTAACAAATTTCATAAGAAAAAGAGAAATGATGAAGGTGACTCAAAAAGTAGACAAACATATAAAGGAAAAATAAACACAAAGAAAATTTTCAAGAAAAGCTTATGCACCAAAGAAGACATCTCATCATCAGATGAAGATGAAGTCAGTGACAGTGAGACAAAAAGGGTTCTATTCATGGCAGTAGAAGACTCTTATAAAGAAGTCTCCAAAGTAGAATATGAAGAAGTTGAAGAAGAAATTGAAGAAGTAGAAATTGACTACCAAAAGGAATTGATGAGTGCCATAGAAGTTATCAGAAGAGAAAAGAGGAAAAACAAGAAGATACAAGCGGAACTAGGCAAGAAAGAAGACACTCAGGAATTAGAACAAATGATAAAAAATTTGAAGGTTCAAATTGAAGAAGATAAAAGAATTGAAGAAGAACTCAAAGAACAACTAGAAGAAAGAGACAGGATCAATGAAAATTTGGAAGCAGAGATTGTCACATTAAGAAATGATCTTCAAAAGAAAAATATGCAGAACAATTCAAAATTTTTGAATGACATTATCAACAGTCAAAGGCCTAATCATGACAAGTCCGGACTTGGATACAATTAGACAGAAAAGGGATCAAGCTCCAAAACAACAGAACAAGAAACATATAAAAAAAGCTATGCAAAAACAATCAAAGGGGATAGGAAGGTCTACAGAGTAAATTACAGGGACACTCCTCCACCGAGAAGATTCATATTTCAGAATCAACGACCAACATAAACATATAGGTCTCAGGAAGAAGAAGGATTCATAAGAGCACCTCATTTCAGAAGATATTCAACTCCCAGGTATCAAACTATCTTTTTCGGTTTATGTTATGCATGTAATAATTTTGGACATAAAGCTATAAATTGTAGAGCTAACAACATGAACATAAACAACTTTGAAATTCATACACAAAAGGGTTATCCAAGAAGGCCCAGTGAAACACAAAGAAGAAGTTACAACATGTTTGAATCTTTGAGCACTGAAGTGGAATTCTACAAGTGTAACAACTTTGGACACAAGACCAAAGATTGTAGAATGACAATCCCTCCTAGAGAACCACAATAGAACAACAACAATCACAGATAGGAACCTCAAAAAAGGACATGGATAAGAAAGCATAATCAATACAACAATGAAGAATGCACACTCACTCTACAAGCTAAGCAGAAGAAACGTGGTTGGTATGTTGACAGTGGTTGTTCAAAACATATGACAGGTGATAGAGATAGGTTTCTTACATTAAGAAAAGAAATAGATGGATCAGTCTCCTTTGGAAATGATGATTCATCTAAAATCATTGGAAAAGACACAGTTGGAATTGGGAACAAGAATACAAAGGCAGAAAATGTTCAACTAGTAGAATATATGAAACATAATCTTCTAAGTGTGAGTCAAATGTGTGACCAAGGTCATAAAGTTACTTTCGATTCACAAAAGTACGAGATCAGAAAATAAGGTTCAGGAAAATTGATTGCTACAACTGCGAGAACTTCAAGCAACATATATGTTGGATATGGCACAGAAGAACGGGTCACATACATTTTGATAACCTTGTCAAAATCAGCAAAAGAGAAGTAGTCAGAGAAATGCCCCAGATCACGAAACCAACCAACACTTTATGCAAGCATTGTCAGCAGGGAAAGCAAACAAAGACCAGGTTCAAACCAAAGGAATATCCAACGACAAGACCACTAGAAATTGTGCATACTGATCTAGTTGGACCAACTACAACAAAGGGTTTAAAAGGTGAGAAATACTTTATGTTATTAGTTGATGATTATACAATAATGAATGCAGTTTCCTTTCTCAAGAATAAGTCATAAGCTTTTGAAAACTTCAAGATCTACAAGGAAATGGTTGAAAATGAAATGGATTCAAAAATCAAATGCTTGAGATTTGATAATGGAGGAGAGTTAACTTCAAAGGAATTTATGGACTACTGCAACAGTCATGAAATAAAAAGGAAATTCTCTGTTGCTAGGACACCTCAATAGAATGGAGTTGTTGAAAGAAAGAACAAGACAATACAAGAAATGGCTCGAACAATGCTAATGGCTTCCAAATTGACAGATTTTTTTTGGACACAGGCAATGCATACAACAGTTCACATTCAAAACATAGTAATGCTCATAAACAACACTGACAAAACTCCCTACGAGCTATGGAAAGGAAGACCAGCAAATGTGAAGAACTTCAGAGTTTTTGGAAGTAAATGCTACATCAAAAGAGAAGATGGTAGAATGGGAAAGTTTGATTCTCATGTGGACAAAGGAGTACTTGTTGATTACTCAAGTACAAGAAAATCATACAAGTGTTACAACCCGAGATTAAACAAAGTTGTGGAAAGCATCAATGTAACAATTGATGAAACAGGTAGACAAGAATTAAAGGAAGAAGAAAATGAATCAATGGAACAACTTTACGAAGAATAAAAAAAATATGAAAAATAAGGGGAAGACGAAGAGGATCTGATAGAAGAATAAAAGCAAGTTCAACAAGTGACTCCAAAGACACCTAGCAGACAAGTACAAAAGAATCATCCTTCAGATCAGATTATCGAAACAAAGATGCAGGAGTTGAGACTAGAAGAAGAATGTGTTCACCAGAACAAATGCACCTAGCACTCACATCTACGATTGAACCAACATGTTTTGAAGAGGCCATCAATGATGAATTTTGGAATAAGGCGATGGATGAAGAATTGGATCAAATAGAGAAAAATGACACTTGGGAATTGGTTCCAAGACTGAAGGATAAGAATGTGATCAACACAAAGTGGGTTTACAGGAATAAATTGAATGAATATGGATAGGTTACAAGGAACAAAGCTAGATTGGTATGTAAAGTATATGCACAGGTTGAAGGAATCGACTTTGAAAAGACATTTTCCCTAGTTGCTAGAATGGAAACAATCCAATTGCTTTTAGCTTATGCATGCTCCAAAAATATTAAAGTGTATCAAATGGATGTAAAATCATCTTTTCTGAATGGGGAAATTGAAGAACAAGTCTACATTGAACAACCATAAGGATTTCAGTTGTCAGAGAACGTAGATTATGTGTGTAAATTAAAGAAGGCCTTGTATGGTCTAAAACAGGCTTCTAGAGCATGGTACTCTAGACTGGATAAATATCTACAACAGGCAGGGTTCAGAAAAGGAAGTGTAGACAACAACATCTACATCAAGGTAAGTCAAGATAGTATTTTATTAATTGAAGTTTATGTTGATGATATTATTTTTGGTAGTGATGATGACAGGTTAAGCCATAAATTTGCAAAGGATATGAAAAATGAATTTGAAATGTCATTACTTGGAGAACTATTCTTCTTTCCAGGACTTCATATACATCAAAGCAACCAAGGAATTTTTATTTCTCAAACCAAGTATATAAGAGAAATGCTAAAGAGGTTCGGAATGGAAGATTGCAAACCAATTATCACTCCCATGCAAACCAGTTGCAAGTTGAGCAAAGATGATGATTCAAAGTCTATAGACCATAGGAAATACATGTCAATGATTGGTAGCCTACTATATGTGACAACATCCAGACAAGATGTAATGCAGGTAGTTGGACAGGTGGCATGATTTCAAGTAGCAGCAAAGGAATCACATGTATTAGCAGTGAAGAGGATTTTCAAATATTTCAAAGGAACATAAGAGTTTGGATTATGGTATCCAAAAGGAAAGGATCTATCACTTATTTCCTACATAGATACAGATTGGGCAGGTTGTATTGATGACCAACGAAGCACCAATGGAGAAATATTCTACTTGGGTAAGTGTTTAGTATCATTGCTAAGAAAAAAATAATCATCAATATCTTTATCCACAATTGAGGCAGAGTATATTTCAACAACAACATGTTGTACACAGTTTCTATGGATGAAACAAACTCTGACAGATATATAGGTTGAGTATGATGAGCCCATTCCAATATATTGTGATAATACAAGCGCCATCAGTATCTCAAAGAACCCGATGATGCACTCCAAGATGATGCACATTCCAATAAAGTATCACTTTCTATAGGAACAGGTTGCAGAAAAGAGCATTAGAGTTGAGTATGTGGGCACAAAAGAACAAGTGGCAGACATCTTTACAAAACCACTTTCACTGGAAGCCTTTGAGTATCTTTGCCAGAGACTCAGAGTTATTTCTACTCCAAAATGAATTCTTTTGAATGTTGATCTTATATGTATTAGATGTACACGAGGAAGCACCATAAAGAGGACAGTTCAGTTAGGGGAGCAACCCCAGATGGAAAGATAACTTTGCCATTGATGACAAAAGTGGAGAGATTTATCAGATGTAGAGGACAGAGGCATGATTCCAAGGGGAGCAATGGTCATAGAGATGCAGAGGACAAAGGCATTGTTCTAGGGGGAGCATCAGTGATATGAATTCAGTATTGCATAACATGATTTCAATATTGCATCAGAGTGTTTCCATCAATGCCAAAGGGGGATATTGTTGATTAAGGTTAGTTGTCATTGATGTCAACCTTTGAAGAAATCCCGATAGCACAAAGGTTTGGGTAATGGACCCAAGTTTGTTTGATGTAAATATGACTCATTATTGTCTTGTCATGGTTTATAAGAAGTACAAATGGATGAAATCCAAAGTGGTCCCCTTATGGTGAAAGCCCTCACGGGAAGACGCTTTCTGGATTGAGTTATCCTAGAAGTATGGTTAGAGAACCCATGCTTAACAATGGAATAATGAGATGAAGTTTAATGAATTTTTCAATGAACCTATCCTAGATTGATATTTCTTGTCATTCCATTTCCAGTGGTATGTGGAATGTCACATAACTACACACGGTGTGAGAGTTATGGCCTTACGAAGTTGGAGGACCCTCATATGTTGGCTTGAGGCCCCAAAAGGTCAAAGTAGTCAAAGTGGTTTAAGAGATTTTAGAAGGTAAATAATAAAGTGAAGTGATGAGTGTACTATAATTCAAATTTAATAAAAAATAAATTATTTAAATAATAAAGTTAATGGAGAAATTAGAAGAGGGTTAACCCTAAAATAAGGAATGTGGGAAAGGTGACCTAGAAGATGCTTCTAAGGAAGCTACTTGGAGAGTATAAATAAGGGGCAAGGCTCTCTCATTTTAATCACACTTGAGCCTATTGAATATCTATAGGTGACTCAGGTAATGAAAGGATATCTAAGCCAAATTTCATAGGGAAGGTGAAGAAAAGAAGGCCAGAATTCAAGGGAGGATAAATTCTTTTGATGATGCTTTCTAAGGTATGTTATTTACAGGTCATCTCACCATTTTCGCCATAATTTTTTTTATAGAATGATTCAGACTGTGAAATTGATAGGCCATTGAAGAAACATATCCAAGTATCTATGGTAAAAATTTCATCTTGTGGGTCGTTGTATTTTTGGAGTTACGCGCTGTGGAAAACAAGGTTTGTGGCTAGTCCTGAAACTAGTCTAAAACAAATGTTTCGGGTAAAAACGTCATAAAATATTAATAACAGATCCAAATTCAGTAAGACCAAATGTGTTGATTAGAGTACAATCTGTAGTATTCTGTCTAAAATTTTCAGATACACAAAACAAATATTTTATGAGAGGTTCCAAGTAGTGAAACCTGGAGGAATTGCGTAAAACACACTAAAGAACATTGTGTACTATTTTAAGATCTTTATTCATTACAGGTACATAGTTATGATTATTTCAAGTTAGGGTTGTTGACTAATCCAAAACTAGTCATGTGATAAAATTCTAGTCTCTTGTTGTTAAAGTTAAGAAAGGATTGCAGGTTGAGGTACAAGTTGGTGCATGGTTGATGCACTTGTTTATGGTACAGGTTGATTAAAAATTGTTTGGTATAGGTTGGTGCATGGTTGATGCACTTGTTTATGGTACAGGTTGATTACAAGTTGAGGTACAGGTAGATGCATGGTTCAGGTTATTGATACAGGTTGGTTGCAGGTTTGTTGTACAGGTTGGTACAATTGTACAGTGGTATATCTCACAGTGATAGTGTGACAATGGTTCCATCATTCTACTTATATGTGAGGGTGGTTGGATGGGGCAAGGATAGGTGGTTGTAGCCACCTTCTGGTTGTATTCAGAGAAATTAGGGGGTTGTAGCCTCCTTCTAGTTGTAGCCAGAGAATTGGGGAGTTAGAGATTCCCTTAGGTTGTAGCCTGAGAAACTAGGGGGTTGGAACCTCCTTCCAGATGCAGTAGGAAAAAAAAGGAAGTTGGTGCTTCCAATGAATGTAATTCTTCAAGACATATAAGAAAAAGCATTCTGTGGTTTTCTCCCTCTTTTGGTTTCCACGTAAAACATTGGTGTACTGTGTATGATTGTTCATTTGCTCATTGCTTATTCACTCTGCAGTTATTGGATGATAATGATACATTGATATTTCACTTGGATTATATGGTTAAAAAGGGTTAAATTGCTCTATTACTGATTCACCCCCCCTCTCAGTAATCCAACACTCTACAACAATTTCCTTCTTCTTAACCAATACTACACAACTTGAGACTCAATATTCGTCTCTACCACTCTCAAACTATAACTGGAAATAAACTTTCCTCATCAACTCCTTGCATGCTTTTATAGCCCTTCGACAATTGTTCTGTGTATTCACGCTGAAGATTTCCATCTAATCCACTAGTGTTATGCATTCAATACTTTCCTTAATCCTTCATTAATGCCAAATCCTCTGCCATATCTTCTTTTAGATATGTTATTCCATTACAATATTCACATTACTTTTCATTTATGGCTATGCATTTTATGTCGTTTCAACATGATGTTTCCTCTTAACTGTTTTTTCTCATCATGAATCCTCATAAATGCTTCTTAACTATCATATTTCTTCATTAAAACACCTTAGTTTCCACATCTCTATGCATAACTGATCTCTACACAATCTCCTTGATCTTTGAAATATCCTTTATCTATGTGCAATTTCTTCTTTCTTCCTTCACAGTCTCTTCACTGCACAACTTGTTGACTTCCTCTATGTGCTCTTATATCTGTGTCTTTTCCTTCAAGAAAAACGTTGACTCAATCTTCCACTTTCCACTTCTTTGCTACACCACTTTCTTTTTCCTCTTCTTTATTTTTCTTTTTCTATCTTTTTCTTTCTATAGTAAACTATGATGCAATTTCTATGGTACACGTTCTATGCACCGAAACTAGTGTGCAAAAGTCTGACTGTCCTTGTAAAGTTTTAGTCGACTCCCATTCACAAGTCCTTCTACAAATTCTTCATCTAGTTGTTCCAACTAAACAACACCTATGTCTATGACATACCTAATCACATATGGTCCTAACCAATGTGTCTTGAACTTCCATGGGTGCTATAAGAACTTATTGTTGTATAGTAATACAAAGTCTCCTTTTTGGAATTTTTTTTCTTAATGTGTTTGTCATGCTAGGCTTTTTCATGAGGTTTCTGCACTTGTTAGTGAAATACTGTAACAAATTAGTCTTCCTCCAGTGACAGTAATTGTGATATCCTCTCTTCTATCGTGCCAAAGTCTGTTAATTCAGTCATTGCAACAATTCTAGGCTTGGTACAATGAATTCCATGGGCATGACTGCTTCCTACCCATATACTAACATAAAGGGTGTCTATCATGTTATATTCTTACATGTAGTTCTATAAGCCCATAATGTTGCATGAATTCTTAAGTCCCAATCATCCCTTCCTACATTGCACATCTTTATCAATGTGTTCTCCAATATATTGTTAAAAGCTTCCACTGTCCCGTTCACTTGAGGGTGACAAGGCATACTCTTTCGATGGTGAATCTGGAACTATTCTGTCAATGTTTCAATAGTCTTATTCAAAACTTGAGTCCCCTAATCACTCATAAGTATGTTAGGACATCCGAACCTTGTAACTACATTCTCAAACAAACAACATGTTGTTGTTTCTTCACTGCAATTTGCGACATGTTTTTCTTTTGCCCATCTCATCAAATAATATGTCATAGTGATTATGTACCTAGATCCTAATCTTCTTGCGAGTGGATTAATTGGTCCAAAAAAGTCTATTTCCCATTTATCAAATGCCTGCAATGTGACTTGTGGGTTCAAGGGCATCTCATCCCTCCTGGATGGCCTTCCTATTCACTGGAAAATGTCACAATTATGAAAATACTCCTTGGCATATTTATGTAACATGGGCCTCCATAATAATGTGTGCAAGATCTTCTTGGTTGTTTCCTTCCTTACGTAAAGACCTCCTGCAACTCCGTCGTTTTCTTCTACCAATATGAGTTGTCTTTCATGTTCCATGACACAACGTCGAAGTATCCCATATATTCCTAACTTGTATAAATTACCTACTATCAATTGATAATCTACTGATTTCACCACTAGATATTTTTCTTAGCTACTGTCATGTCCAATGGAGCCACTCCTGTACAAAAAAATTTGGTAATTTCTGCAAAGTAGTCATCCACCATTTGTATTGAGAACAAATGTGCATAAGGTATACTGTCATCTAAATTCCCTGCATCTTCCCCTGTCAGTATCTACGACAAATGATCTAGTCCTACATTGAGTTTTCATGCTTTTACAAGGAATACAAAGTCATACTCCTGGAATAAAAACAAACATCTGGAAATTCTCCTCCCCGACACTATCTTGTTCACAAGATATCTCAGTGTGGAATGGTCTCTATACATCTTGAAATGAGACCCCAACAACTAGTGTATGAAATTATGTAAGGAATAAACCATTTCTAAGCCTTCCCTCTCTGTAATCATGTAGTTCTTCTCATTCGTCGACAATTTCCTACTAGAAAACACAATGGGTTTGTCTAATTCACCTTCTCCCGATTGACCTAATATTGCGTTAAGAGTTATGGAGGATGCATCTACATGCACTTGGAACTCTTTCTTCCAATCCAGGAATACTAGAATGGGTGCAGTCAATAACTTCTGCTTCAATACATCTAGACATTTCTAACACTCTTCATTCCATTGAAACTTAGCTTCTTTTTTCAACAATTTCTACATCGGTGTTGTAATCTGTACATATCCTTTAATAAAATTTCCATGATAGCATGTATGACCCAATATTGTCCTCAACTTTCTCACTGATTCAGGTAGTGGAAAGTTAACAATTACAACTATCTTTGTTGGACCAACCAGTAAACCTTGCTTGCAAACCACATTTCCCAACAAAATCCCAAAAGCTGCCCAAAAAATACACTTCTTCAGGTTTAATGAACTCTAATATTGTCTACATCTATCAAGCATTAGTCACATAATTTCTATATGATCCTTTAGTAAGATAAAAAAAGTCCAATCATCCAAATACAATTCAATGAATTTATGAATAAAATCCTTAAAGGCTGCAACAATGTTACGAGGAAAATCTCTCTATGGCTAGGGGAAAACCACAACAGAAGAAAATGACTACAGAAATCAACTCTATTCTCAAGTATGCTATATAAACAAATATGCTAGAAAGACAAGATAAAAGGCCTACCTCATCCAGACGTTCGATGAAGTCCATCGTTGAGCACTTGACTCAAAGAAATATACCTACAACTATTCCTCAACAACCAATAAAAGCAAGCATATGGTGATAATATATGGTGTTATAAAATTTAATAGCATAATCCATTAACATACACAACAAATACGCCCATGGAATAATAATTCAAATATTTTCAAGATATCAATTGGATGGGAAAAGAGTATTTCTATTAAGATATGATCAACATAAGTGAATAATTTACAGACTTTTGCGTCGGCACGGTTCAGAATCAAGAAACTAAGTTCCTTCCAGTTGGGCCTCCACCACTTCAATTCTCCACCAAAGGCAAGCTCATGTAAGAGAGACAATGGAGTTCTCACTCAATAAGGGAAGATCTTGGGGGTTGAACATTGTGTTCAGACTTAAAGGATAAATGGATGCATACTCAATGTGAAGTGAATAATTCCTCGAGAGTAACTTTGCTCTCAATGTTGAATTCTTTCTCCTCTTTTCCATAGCTCGAAATTGGACCATTTATAGCCTTCAAATGGAACTGAAGGTCCGAGTTAGAACATTTCTAGTTTATGGAAGGCCAAGGATCATTGGTCTCCTGTCGTGACATGGAAACTCGACACCATTTTTCAATTTTGGGCACATTTCCCGATGTACACGGGTTGTAGCGGTGCAAGCTGTGTATACACATGCTGTATAGTAGGCAAGGTGCGTATATGTGGAAAAAATGTATTTTTAGCTCTGGGATTTGCAAAAAGGGATGAAAATTTTGCATAGGGAAATGGAAAAAGGCCCTCTGTGCAAGATTGCATGGGGTGAGGAAAATATTTCTATAACAGATGCCCCCTAATGTGTGAGGTCAAAGGAGTCTCTGTGATGGCTGAAATACATTATAAAAAACCCAGAAGTCGAGTGATGGGGAACCAACTGGAAGAAATAGTTGTTCATTACAATCTGTACTGACTTTCCATACATGGATGCCAATTTGAATTACACTGTAGATCCATGTAAAAATATACAAAATATTTTTCCATGGACATGAATAGGAAAATACAAATGTGGTTACAAGCCAAAGGCTTTCATAGTCATGAGCAAGGCCCAGTAGAACCAGTCTCAAAATCAATCTGAAGATATCTGTATAAAATGGAGTACAATATGATCTCCCATGTGTTATCTCCTAAAATAAACCTGTCAGCTTCATTTTGAGTCTTAGGTGATAGCATGGTCATGATGAAAGGTCACATTTAATTTTTTTGAGGTTTAGAGTTCCAAGTATAGGGAATAAGTCATAAATTTCAAAGAAACAAAGCGATTTGTCATTCATTATGTTTAAAAATCAAGAAAAATATTTTCGGTGGCTAACTATTGTTTTCAAGTATGAGGATTTTCAATGGCTAACTCACACTTCTCAGGGAAAATAAGCCATCGAATCCCAAGACTTTCGGTGGCTAATTCCACCTGTCCCAGGCCAGTAAGTTGTCGAAACCACAGAAGCAAAGGAAAGATACATTTGGAGCTCAAGACAAAGATTTTTGAAGACAAGTGATTAAAGGAAATTTCAAATGAATTTATACATGCATTTGGGAAAGTCGTTTCATATTTTTGAGGCAAAATACAAGGTGAATAGGTTCATGGTTATTATACAACTGTTGAAGTTCATCTCCAGCTGTTGGAAAAAGACACAGTCATATCATCACACATTAGATAATTCATGCAGCTGTCGAAGACTAAGAAGACTGAAGACAAATCATTTTGTTTTGGAAAGGGATTTCATCCACTTTTTTGTAAAAGTTGTTGTGTTATTTCTATTTTTAGCATAACAGATCCATACTTTTAGGATCTGGAACAATATTGTAAAGCCTGTAAAGCCTGTAAATTTTATAGACAAAAGGTTCGAATCTGGAGACTAGACCATGTTTCTATTGTAATAGACTTCCCACATATATAATACAGATCACAAGTTCCTTTCATTGTTGATGTCAGATTTCCATTTCCTTTCTCTTCCTGTACTTCAATGATTATATTGATCTATGTTTATCTTAATTTCTAGTGACTGTTATCTCACTTAGTCAATTCATAAACTATGATTTAATAAGTAATCTATACTATCTTATTTGACCCATCACATGTGTGTTCTGGTTAATAAGTATAGCCTTCTTCATCCACCAGTTAAGCTATTTTTCTGATTATTAATTCTTGAAAGCATTGTCTCATCTGGTTATATACATTTAAATGTCTTGATAACAATCCAGTAGGTCAGTTATCCCAGTTGATCCAAATATAAACAAAAAATCAATCACACTTTAAGTTACCAGAATTCTTCAAGATACAACATGAGAAGGACTCCTGGAGAGATAAGACCATCATCACTGAAGTCATATAGGTACTGGTCCCATGAAAAGGAATAACCAACTTAGTAATTATGTGGCCACATACGGATTTCTTCACAATCCACCAAAGTTGTAAGTCTACATCGTGTGAATAAAGGAGTTGAGGTCAAACAAAATGAGACATCGTTTGATTACTGGTCATTGAGGTATACCGTTAACAAATGTAAGACAACCTACCGATGATGAAAGTAGGTATCAAGGCACCGAGTACATTCTTATAAGTGTGAATAAAGGAGTCGAGGTTGAACACTTGAAGAATCCATCAATCATGAGACATTGATGTATTCCCAACTGTTGATGGTGAGAGGACCTGTGTAACACCATGTTTCCCTAGTCTGTAAATATAACTATATTGGACAGGAACTATGGTAAAATCAAAGGTGTGAATGTTTGATTTGATGGACCTTTGTATAAAAGGTCGATGAATGTAATTTTTTTTATGAATATGTGTTGCATGACTGCTAGGAAGGGGATGTGCTAAAAGAGACCATGATTACTAATGAAAAGGTGGTGGAAGGGACCCGGAACGGTTGCGTTAACTTCCACCAAACCAGTACCATACTGGTTTTGCTTGCTCAAGACCAAAACCACTCTCTGACCAAAGAATGAATTCCGTCAGGATGGTAGGTGGGGAGGATTCTCAAGAGTTAATGAAGCGATGGGGCGGACCGCCCATCCGTAAAGCTCCCAAACTTGACCATAGATGAGAAAATTCGTGCCACATGCAATCTTGCAAAGGAATGCAAGAAAGGAAGGATGGGGGTGGGTAGAGGAAGCCTGCGAAGGTTGCAAAGGAGAAAACAAGAGAGTTCTGAGCACAGGAGAAGGATAGTAACCTTCCTCCCTAATTTCCGTTGAGTTGGATGTAAGAGATTGAATCTCAGAGCATCATGGTCTAGATCATGGGTGGCTAGTGGTAAATCCGTTTGGAGTCACTAAGCCTATGGTTGGGTGGAAACTAGAACCCCTCTTAGCATTCGCATCACACCTTGCAGTTATGATAAGTTATTTATGCCTTGTATTTTGAATTGAATATCATGAATGCATGATCGAGTTTATATGCCCATCAATGGTTTCTGTGTGAAATGATTGCCTTATGATTTAGGCTGGAAATAATAGATGTATTTTTATACTTATATTCCATAGTTGGTTTTCTATATAAAACGATTAATTCTAAGGTGTGAGTCCGTCCATTAAGAATTGACCCAATCTGATTGATTCTTGTAGTGTTCTAGTTTAATTCCTCGAAATCACTTTTCCCCCGAGAAATTGCCTCATATTTCAGAATAAGAGCAATATCCTTAGTATGTTTGTTGTTACGGAAAATCCATGAGTTTACCTTACCCCCACATCATGGTTCCTAACTCAGTAAGTTAGGAAGGTATTTTATTCAGGCCAGTAGTCTAGGGAATTTGAACTGTATCCAAGCCCTTATCAAGAATCCTGATTACGAGTAGGGATGGTTACCCAAGAATCATCTGAGGGTTCATGTGACCTGGGTCTGGGAAACCCGTGCAAGAAGGAGTTATCTCTCAAAGGTTTCAGAGCCATGGAAACTCGAAGCTTTGAGAGATTGAATTTCGTTGTCAAGCTTAGAAAGGATAACAAGTTCAAATATCGAAAGGGAGTATCCCTTTGCTTGGTAGACGAATGGACCATAGATTCAAGGATCTACCGGGAGCTTCCTTGATTGTCAATCTGACGCAAAGGGATTAGTATCAAGACTGAGCAGGAGAGTGGACTCGTCAAAGTCCCGAAAGTTCCAAAATAATTGGAACCGTCCATCATCAGAGGACACATGGCGAGAGATCAACATTTTGCTGACTCGCTATTGAAAGAAGTCAAAGGGTAGAGTTTTATGAACTCTTGAGGCCCGAGATCACGATTAGATCTGAGCCGTCAGATCACAGGAGAGCCGTGACTGTTGATTTGAGTGAGGGGATTTCGGGAGTTCAAGAATCGGGCTTCCGAGAGAACAGGTGTTGGGTTGCATTCCAACTTTGTGAAATGCGAAGTCCTGACAAGTTTGAAGAATAAGCCCCTGGTCGTAGTGAACGGTCATATGAATGAAAGATTTAAGGATGATCTACTGGAGATATGGATTTTGGGAATAGAGAGGAAGAACTGGCTCACATTCATTACCCCGATACGCAAAACCGCAACACAATCACAGTCATTGATCAAGGAGAGATTTGGACCATTGATGGTCCAGGCAGATTTCAACATTTTCAGAGATCGGGATGACGAAGGAGAAGGGCCTTTCGACCTCGCGATACATGAAATCTAGAGGTTCTTGGAAGATTTAACCCTTGGTCATAACGAAGGGCCATATAGACAAAGAATAAGGGAAGAGCTAGCATGCGCTAGGCCCTTGTCAGGATTTCGGGACTCGAGAGTTTGAAGGAAGGAGAGTCGGGTTGACTCATATACCCGATATGTGAAATAGCAATGTGCCATTTTTTTTTATATAAGCATGCAATTACAATTGGTTGTCGCATAGGGGAATCTCACACCTTGTGCAGGTTTGCGCAAGTGGGATTACAATAGGGCCTGCGGGCCAAATAGAAAAACCTCAATAGGGAATCAAAGAGTTGATTCAGCTCCGGAACAAAATAAAAAATTATTTTATTCTCACCCACCGTGGGGGTGTTAAAAATTGGTATCAGAGCATGGTTACAACACTCAGCCTATTTGGGCTCATGGACGAGCACATCCGAGGACAACATCCTACCTTACTCCCTTCCTAAAAAGGTTGGTTAAGCCCTTATTATAGAGAGGATGACAACTTACTATTGTGTGTGTATGTATTACTAATGTGTGTGTATGTATGTATTATTGATGTGTGTGTATGTATTTAAGAAATGTGAATTATGTGTTGGTTATGAACGAATATAATGTTAGCTAACAAAAATTGTTTTGTTTGCACGCAAGCAGACGACCAACCACGGGAAACTGCATATATCTATATATATGTGTGTGTGTGTGTGTGACACGCCACGAAGTGGGATACGTCTCCCACAATAGAGACGAAGAATCTGACGAGAGGAGGGTGGTAGAGACTCCCCCAGATATGGATGAGATCGTGAGGAGTCTCATGGATGAATTACAAAGTTGCAAGGATGACAACGAGAGGTTGATAAAAGAGAAAGAGAAGAAAACATAAATTAATCCAGTTTTACTGCAGAGTTTATCCGACATACAAAGACAACTGCAGCATGAAATTAACACCAGTCATGTGGACCGAGGACAGACAAAGAGGTGTCGAAGCCCATCAGAGATACATAAACATGGTCTTTTAAGTGGCCACACTGGAAGGATCACCTCGAGAAAGATCCACCCCGGAGACAGGGGACAAGCATCGAACGATTCCTCTTGAAAGGAAACTAGCGACTCAGAGGGATCTTCTAGTAGCAGAACTGTTCACATCCTCGAAGAAAACAAAAGAAACGAAAGCATCCCAAAAGTCATAATCTCGAAGAATTCAAAAAGGCCAAACCACTATCTTTCGACGATGAGATTAAGAAGGGAGAGGAGGTGGAGGCCTGGCTGCTTGGATTGAAGAAGTATTTTAGAGTCCATGACTTCACAGAAAACTTGAAGGCTCGAGTAGCCACTTTCAACCTAAATGGAAAGGCTTCCATTTGGTGGGAAGACGTTAAGAATGTGAAAGGGATTCATGAAGAAGTCTTGTCTTGGGAATGGTTTGAAAAATACTTTAGGAAGAAGTATTTGTTGGAAAAATATTTCGACGAAAAGACTAAGGAGTTCTATGAACTTCGGCTGGGACAACTCACCATAGAAGAATATGTCAATAGATTCCTTGAACTGCTAAGATACGTACCCTACATAAAAGAATAAAAGGCAAAGGTCCAACAATTCATCAGTGGGCTACCAAAGGAATACTAGAACATGATTGATTTCGACGAACCAAAGACCCTAGAGGACACTATCCGAAAAGCAAGGTATTTTTATGAATAGTTTGGGCCTTGGACAGAACCTCGCAAAGGCTGGAAGCAGAAGAATAGTTCATGATTCCAGAAAAAGGGGTTTTAATCCCCAAGATTTAAAAACTATAAGAAGGATACAAGGATGAGCTTTCCTACCTGAAGTGTACACCAACATAATTTCCCCTCCCAGAGCGGAAATAAACCTTTTGGATCAACCCCGGGAAAGGCTGATAACCCAAAGAAAGAACCCTTGAAATGTTGGGGTTGTGGAGAAGAAAATATACTGAGGGACTATCTGCACTGACAATAGAACAATAGGAGAATTTAGAATGTCCAAGAAGCTACCACCGTCAATGACGTGGCTAGGAGTATGTCACGAATTTATGCAGCCGTGGATAATAAACAAGCCGACCACCAAGCTTCAGTGGTGGAGATGGAAGGTATGATTGCCAACCATCTAGTGTCTATTTTAATTGACCCTGGTTCAAATTTGGGTTATGTAGCTCCTCAGGCTATTGATAAGTGTAAATTACAACCACATAAACATGCCAAGCCATGGTTGGTACAATTAGCCACTGGTACCAAAAGAAAGGTAGCGGAGGTCATACCAGCTTGCCAACTCACTATGGATGGATTCCCCACCCAAGCTACCCTTAACATACTACCCCTAGGATCATATGACCCGATGATTGGTATGGAATGGCTAGCTACAAATAAAACTAAGTTGGATTGTTACCATAAAACCTTAGAATGTGAAAGTGAAAAAGGGAGAAGGATAACCCTTCAAGGGATCCAAAAACTTGTCTCAGTGAGGCAAATATCAACCCTTCAAATGAGAAAGTATTGCAGAAAGGGATGCCCACTGTATGCGATATAGGTGTTGAAATCGGTTGAGGATGAAAAACCAAGCCTCAAAGACCACCTCGTACTAAGATAATATAGAGATGTGTTTCCAGAAGAGGTACCAAGTCTACATCCGAGAAGGGACATTGACTTCTCGATAGAAATTGCACCAGGAGTGGTGCTAGTGTCCAGGACACCCTATAGGATGAGCACACCCGAGCTAGTTGAGCTTAAACTACAACTAAAATAAATGATGGACAAAGGCTATATCCGACCCAGGATGTCTCCATGGGGAGCACCAGTCCTGTTTGTGAAGAAGAAAGATGGTACACTATGACTGTGCATAGATTATAGACAACTCAATAAAGTAACCATAAAGAACAAGTACCCCTTACCTAGAATTGATGACTTGTTCGATCAATTGGGAGGTGCTTCCATCTTTTCCAAGATTGACTTGAGATTTGGATATCATCAAGTCTGAATCAAGGGTGAAGACACCCACAAAACTGCCTTCAGGACGAGATATGGTCACTACGAGTTTGTGGTAGTACCATTTGGATTATTCAATGCCCCTACCACTTTCATGTGCTTGATGAACTATGTACTCAACAAATTCCTAGACAAATTTGTATTGGTTTTTATTGACGATATCTTAATCTACTCTAAGAATAGAGAGGAACATGAGGAACATCTTAGACTTGTGCTTCAAGTGATAAGTGAACATCATCTCTATGCCATATTTAGCAAGTGTGACCTCTTCCAAAAGCAAATACATTACTTGGGCCATGTCATATCAGAAGAAGGGGTAGCAGTGGACCCTGAGAAGATCAGGTCTATAATGGAATGGCCTACCCCAAAGGATGTTTTGGACATCAGATCCTTTATGGGATTAGCGGGATACTATAGGAGATTTATAAAAGGATTCTCCAAGATTGGTTGTCCAATCACTGCCCTCCAGAAGAAGGGGGTTAAATTAATTTGGACACCAAAATGTGAAGAAAGGTTTCAGTCCCTAAAACACCTACTGACCCATGCACCCATGCTGAAGATCGTTGATCCTAAAAATGACTTCCTCGTCTGCACAAACGCCTTCAAGGAAGGGGTCAGAGGAGTCCTTATGGAAGAAGGAAGTGTAGTTTTCTATGAATCCCAAAAATTGAATGAGAACGAGGTCAATTATGTGACCCATGACCTAGAATTGGCCACCATAGTGCACGCCTTGAAAATGTGGAGGCATTACCTCCTGGGTAGGAAAATTGTACTTATGACAGACCATTGTGGATTGCAGCACCTGTTTGATCAACCAAAATTCATTGCTAGACAAGCTAGGTGGATGGCCCTCCTTAGCGAGTTTGATTTCAAAATCAAACATATCAAAGGAAAGGAAAATAAGGTGGCTGATGCCTTTAGCAGAAGTATGAAAAACATTACCTGGCAGTCGTGAGAACCTACGAGACAAATATCAGGGAAAGAGTCAAGAATGCACAAGAAACATACACATTCTTCCAAACCGTGACCTCATACCTGGAGCAAGAACTCACAGGGATAAAGTATGAAGGCTACCAGATGCTAGATGAAGGTCTGCTAACTTACAGAAACAGATTGTATATTCCAAAATGTGACGACTTCAAGAGATTCATAATGGATGAACTACATAAAAGACCATATACTGGTCACCCAGGGTACTAGAAGATGATCAAGACCACTCGGAAACAATTTTATTGGCATGGATTGAAGAAAGACATAGCTGAGTATTTTAGCCAAATGTCTAGAATTCCAACAAATTAAAGAAGAACACCAGCACCTAGGAGGATTATTACAACCTCTACCAATTCTGGAATGAAAATGGGAAACCATCTCCATGGATTTCATCACCGGATTACCAACATTGACCAGGCAAAATGAAACCATCATGGTAGTGGTGGAAAAATTGAGCAAGTCCTCTCACTTTATTCTCGTCAAATCGACTTTCAAGGCAATAGATATTGCCAACATATTCATGAAGGAGATATTCAAACTACACGACATGCCTAGGGAAATCGTGTCTGACAGAGACATGAAATTTACTTCAAACTTTTGGAAATCCTTGATGGTTGGTCTGGAGACCAAATTATTGTTTAGCACAGCCTATCACCCTCAAACCAATGGACAGACAAAAAGAGTGAACCAAGTATTAGAAGACATGCTAAGGATGCACGTAATGCATCAACCTAAAAAGTGGGAAGATTACCTTCCACTGGTGGAATTTTCCTACAACAACAGCTACCAAGAATCACTAAAGACGAGCCCTTTCAAATTCCTCTATGGTAGTTCATGCAACACTACAGTTAGTAGGATTGATCCCATGAACAGAATTACTATTGGACCCGAAATGTTGAAAAAAATGGAACAACAAGTGATTCAGATAAAGAAAAATATGAAAATTCCTCAAAATAGACACAAAAGTTACGCTGACGGAAAGAGAACTCCCAGATAATTCAAGACGGGAGACCATGTCTATCTTAGAGTTAGGCCCAGGAAGAGTTCCTTGAGGATGGGAGCTTGTGCCAAGTTGGCACCTCGGTATTTTGGACCCTTTGAGGTTCTAGATAGAGTGGGACCTGTAGCCTATAGGATAACACTCCCTCCCACAGTAAAAGCACATAATGTTTTCCATGTTTCACTATTGAAGAAATATGTACATGATTCTAATCATATAATTGACTGGTATATGATCCAGGTGGAACTAGAGGGAGAATTCCTGCCAGAAACTCAATGCATACTAGACAGGAAGGAAACCCCACTCAGGAACCGCACCATTGTACAGGTCAAGATGCAATGGAAACACTTTGGCCCAGATGAGGCTACGTGGGAAATGGAATATGCCATGAAACAAGCATATTTGATTTTTTTTACTTCTATACATACATGTACTTATTGATAGATAGAACATCGAGGACGATGTTCCTTTAAGGGGGAGGGAATTGTAACACCCTCTTTCACCCAGTCTGTAAATATAACTATATTGTCCAGGAACTATGGAAAACTCAAAGGCGTGAATGTTTGATTTGATGGACCTTTGTATAAAAGGTTGAAGAATGCAAATTTTGTTATGAATATGTGTTGCATGACTACTGGGAAGGGGATGTGCTAAAAGAGAGCATGATTGCTAATGAAAAGGTGGTGGAAGGGACCCAGAACGATTGCGTTAACTTCCATCGAACTAGTACCATACTGGTTTTGCTTGCTCAAGACCAAAACTACTATCTGACCCAGGAATGAACTTCATCAGGATGGTAGGTTGGGAGGATCCTCAAGAGTTAATGAGGGGATGGAGAAAACCGCCCATTTGTAAAGCTCCCAGAACTGACAATGGACTGGAAAATTCATGCCACATGCAATCTTGCAGAGGAATGAAAGAAAGGAAGCGTGGGGGTGGGCAGACGAAGACTGCGAAGGTTGCAGAGGAGAAAACAAGAGAGTTCCGAGCATAGGAGAACGAGAGTAACCTTCGTCCCTGATTTCCATTGAGTTGGAAGTAAGAGATTGAATCTCAGAGCATCGTGGTCTAGCTCGGGGGTGGCTAGTGGTAAATCCATTTGGATTCACTGAGCCTAAGGTTGGGTAGAAACGAGCACCCCTCTCAGCAGTCACATCACGCGTTGTGGTTCTGATAAGTGTTTTATGCCTTGTATTTTGAATTGAATATCATGAATGCATGCTCGAGTTTATACACCCATCAATGGTTTCTATGTGAAATGAACGCCTTATGATTTAGGCTGGAAATAACGGATGTATGTTTATACTTATATTCCATAGTTGGTTTTCTGTATAAAATGATTAAGTCTAAGGTATTAGTCCGTCCATTAAGAATCGACCCAATCTGATTGATTCCCATAGAGTTCTATTTTAATTCGTCCAAATCACTTTTCCCCTAGGAAATTACCTCGTATTTCAGAATAAAAGTAAGGTCCTTAGTATGGCTGTCATTATGGTAAATCCACGAGTTTACCTTGCCCCCACGTCTTGGTTCCTAACTCGGTAAGTTAGGAAGTTATTTTATTCAGGCCAATAGTCTAGGGACTTTGAACTGTATCCGAGCCCTTATCAAGAATCCTGAGTACGAGTAGGGATGGTTACCCAAGAATCATCTGAGGGTTCATGTGACCTAGGTATGGGAGCCCCGTGCAAGAAGGAGTTATCTCTCGAAGGTTTCAGAGCCATGGAAACTCGGAGCTCTGAGAGATTGAATTTCGTTGTCAAGCTCATAAAGGATAGCGAGTTCAAATATCGAAAGGGAGTATCCCTTCTCTTGGTAGATGAATGGACCATAGATTCAAGGATATATAGGGAGATTCCTTGACTGTCGATCTGACGTAAACAGATTAGTATCAGAACTGAGCAGGAGAGTGGACTCATCAAAGTCCTGAAAGTTTTGAAATAATCAGAACCATCCATCGTCAGAGGACATGTGGCAAGAGATCATCATTTCGCTGACTCGCTACTGAAAGAAGTCCAAGGGTAGAGTTTTATGAACTTGTGAGGCCCGATATCACGATTAGATCTGAGCCGTCAGATCACAGGAGAGCCATGACCATTGATCTGGGCGAGGGGATATCGAAAGTTCAGGAATCGGGCTTCTGAGAGAACAGGGCGAAACACGAAGTCTCGAGAAGTTCGAAGAATAAGCCCCAGGTCGTAGAGAATGATCATATGAGTGGAATATTTAAGGAGGATATACTAGAGATAGGGATTTCGGGAATGGAGAGTCAGAACTGGCTCACGTTCATTACCCCGATACGTGAAACCGTGACACGATCACAGTCATTGATCAAGGAGAGATCTGGATCATTGATGGTCCAGGCAGATTTCGATATTTTCAGAGATCGAGATGACAAAGGAGAAGGGCCTTTCGACCTCGCGATACACAAAATCTCGACACTCTTGGAAGAGTTAACCCCCGGTCATAGTGAAGGGCCATATAGATGGAGAATAAGGGAAGAGCTTGCATGTGCTAGGCCCTTGTCAAGATTTTGGGACTCAGGAATTCGAAGGAAGGAGAGTCGGGTTGACTCGTAATCCTGATATGCGAAATAGTGACACACCCTTTTTTTATAAATACAAGCGTGCAATTACAACCAATGGTCGCATAGGGGAAGCTCGCACCTTGTGTAGGTTTGTGCAAGTGGGATTATAATAGGGCCTGCGGGCCAAATAGAAAAACCTCAATAGGGAATCAAATAGCTGATTCAGCTCGGGAATGGAGTAAAAATTTATTTTATTCTCTCTCACCGTGGGAGTGTTAAAAACTGCCACTAATGACTGCAAGCCTCAAGGTACTCATAGGACTCTAGGTCTCGTTTATAGAATAGATGAGTTGAAGTCGATGGAAGGAGACCCACTGAAAGGAGAGCATTAAGGAATCTCTTATCATTTAGCACGAGGTACAAAGCAGGAGCTTCATGATTTGGAGGAAATCGGACGAAGAACATGTTCAAGAACCAATGGCCCTGTGCATCTTTCACATGTGCCAAGTGAAAGTGGTACATGAAAAATACCCTATGAATAGCAGCCAATGAGGAAAACTGCTGAAAAAGGTGAGGAAACCACCAATAAGGCTAATGGAGTCCAAGACATTGCACAAATCCCAATGTGTGAATAGATGTCTTGTTGTCGAACACAAGGGAAACCACCCAGTCAACGACCAATGATGAAATGTCGACTGTTGGGTTCAAGGCTATGTACCAATGAGGAAAGTAGGAGTAGGGTGCATGATAGGACTACAACATTATGTGATTCTGAGACAAATTGAGGGTATGGCCGACATGAAAAGTCAAGAGTTCTGAGGAATGGCCAACACAGGTTGATAGACATCCTTTGAACAAGAGCATGAGACATATGGAAGACTCTAATAGCATATACTCAATGATGAAACCATGAGATGCAGCAGGCATCAATGAAATTATCCATAGGGACTGGAAGAGTAACCAATCGATGGCGAAAACTCTCTGTAATGAGATCAGCTTCCTAAGGCCATGCTAAACCCAAAATTATGATGACAAGTGGACTCAATAACTTTGTGCTCTGTTCAAAGGAAACGTGACTGCTGCCAATAGAAGATAATACTCCCTTCCTACCCATATTTTTTGGTTTTTTAATAGTCAAATGAATGCTATAATACATAGGAGGAAACGAGTGTCACAAGTAAGTAGAACTAGTTCCAGTAGTGGAACATACCTATGCTCAATGAAAGAAAATGCATGCGGGAGATGGACATTCGAGGGAATGTTCCCTCCTGGGTATAGGGTGTCAAATTGCGAAGGATATAAATGAGGCTCTACTTGGTTGAAGATGAAAAACTGTTGATGCAAATGGTTAATAACGCAAAGTGAGAACCGGCTATAGGATCAATACTACAAGCAATGGCATGAGATGTAATCACATCTTAACGCCAAAAAAATTCATTTTTCATAATATTAGTCTACTTGGTGTGAAAAAGGGATAAACTTGTACCAAATAGATGTCCTTTCAAATCCAATTTACGAGTGTGAAAGAGACAAGTTCACTCGACAATCTTTTCTCTTTTTGAAAATGAGTCGGAAAAGAGCTTAACTAAGACTCACGACCTTTCAAGTCCAATTTAACAAGTGTGAAAGGGAAAAAATCACTCGACAATCTTTTATCTTTTTAAATGAGTCGAAAAAGAGATTAAATCAGACTCACTTGGGAGTTTCTAGGCGACATGTCACAGGGGAGGCCAAGGCTCCCGTGCTTGACTTCTGTGAAATGCCAGTATCTTACGAATAACTGACACAAGCTTGGGAAAAACCAAAGCTCTCCAAATCGTGGAGGATAAAGTGATAGTGGATTTTATCGTCTCTATGATATATCGGATAATGTCTCTTATTGGAAAGGACATAGGTGGAGGCATTGGATACCCCACAAGACTGTCCTAGTCAAAGGGAACCTCTCCAGGACTTGAAGGGAGAGTACTCAGGGAGATTACAAATCTCTCTTGTTCAGAAGGTGTAGTATCAGAAATGCTAATGACATGGTTTAAGGATGCATCAACCTCCACAAGGAGAGTTGGATTGACCAGAGATTGCACTGGTATGACCACTTCTTCAACTCTGGGTTGAATCATATGTGTGATAACGAGGACATGAAACGCATCACCCTCGACAACAGGGGTGTGGTCAAGAGAAGATTGTAGCAACATTACTGTCATGTCAATCAACAAAGAAATAGGATGAGGGGAAACCACAGATGCCTCAAAACCCAAAGGGTCCTCAGGTGAGAACCACACTTCTGGTATCCCAGCAGTAGTAGGACACAAACGAGTAAGGTGATTTCCTTCGCAATTTCTGCAAAGGAATTTGGGCTTACGCCTAAGATGTCTAGGCTTCTCAATGCCCCCATCGTCATTTACAATGGCTGGTGATATGCTCTCAGCATGACTGGTAGAGGCTACAGAGTCACGTTCCATAAGATGTACAAAGGTTGGAGATGTGACATCGATATGACTCATGGTGACTAGAGTGATGCCCCCAACATGACTAGAAATGACTAGTTGTGGGTCTTCAACATGACTTGCAGAGGTCGTCGACCCATCTCCAACATGACTGGCAGAGGTTGGTGATGGAGCTCCAGTATGACTAGCAGTGACCAGACTAGTGGTGGTGGGTTGTGGCATTTGATACCAAGGTCCCGGGAAAGATTAGATTTGAAACATTGCAGGCTAGGAAGGGTCCCGGTTTACACCCTATCCCTGTCCAAAAAGGTAGTATCCTCCACCTAAATGATCCAAAGAGGTTTGTACGGGCATCATCACTGAAGTCTGTGAAGATATAGAGGTATGATAAGGATTATTCAAGTGAGGATATATGTTTCCCCCATGTGAAGGGGTTTCATGAAAGGGGTAGCCCGAACCGTAAAACTGATTCTCCTCATATGAAAGGCCCGAGGATATATGAGGACCCGCCATGGGAAAATTGATCGAAGGAATCAACATGGCAGATGAAGGATACATAGATGGGGTGTAATAAGTATAATAAGCACCCATTTAAGTATTGGCCCCTAAAAGAACGTAGCTAGGACTGGATCTGTAAGAGGGGAGGTTCCAACCTCCCATAGTGAAAGTTGGTTGAGGGACATGGCTCATGTCAAACAAAGATGTAGGTAGTGGGGCCATGGTGCCCTCGGATCCAATGTCAGGATTCATATAAGTGGGCCAGGGAGAGGATGGAAAGGGTGAAGGAACATTCAGCATATCAACAGGAAAATGATTAGAGACCCAGGGCATGGACTAAGTGTCATAATTTTGCATACCATTATGAAAAGTGGACGGATTCGTCCCCATGAAATGAGTGAACATCATGGGGGGGGGTTCGTGGTAAATGAGGGAGCCAAAGGAACTCCACTATCCATGATAATGACAACTCAAAGCACTATACAAAATCTCAAAGGCCTACTAATAATGAAAGAGCACACCAAAAATAATCAAATGGCCAATAAGCACACAAACAGGATGAAGTGGTTGAAAGGGGCTTCCCTCCCTAAAGTAGGTATTCCTCGCCCAAGAGGGGCCTGAGACTCCTTACTAAAGATTGGAGGTAACATAATCAGTTATAAGGCCCTCGTGGGCTTAAAAGCCAGTCGGTCAGATCCCCCTGGAGAGGTAATCCTCCATAAAGATTGTGTGTTGTCCAACCCTTATCTAGCCCAGGGTACCTACAAAATAACCCCTGCAAGTAACCTATGTGGCACCTAAGTCAAGAAACTAAGAAACCATTGTATAACTGATGCACAAGCGAGCAGTCGTCAGTCAAGTCCACCGTATGGGCAGGGTAGCAAAGCCTGAAACCTTGAAAGTACCACCTCTCATAGAGGTAAGGGAACTAGCAAGATCCCTAGATATGAATAGACCCCCATAAATATCTCTTACTCTAAGAAGGTATCGCGGGGATATCCCTTCAACCAACCTCGCGCGACCTCATGATTAACTCCAGTGTAAGCGGAGCCTTTTGATATTACTGACTATACAATGGATTTCTCCACTCCCTTAGTCAGACACATATGTTGATTTAATAGCCTTGGAGAATTTTACTCACAAAATCCTATTTCAAGTCACTAAATCCTAAGCTAGTGTGTGCACCCTAGAAAATAAAATCGTTACTAATCAATTTTAAATTATAGAATTAATTTTAATGGTCGTGCTTACTCAAAAGGTATGGTGGTGAAGCTAGTGATGTTATGACTCAGCAAGTAAAGTAAATATGAATACAATACAAAGTCTTAACTTCAATTTTCAATGAATGATATGCTTCTTAAAACAATGAAATTTTCAATTTCAACTCTGCAATTCTGAATAAAAATGCAATCTTTCTTTACATGCACTAAGATAAATGAAAGAGACTCGAAAAATCAAAATTCCAATCAATGTAAAATGCCTAATATTTTTGTATTTTCAATATAAGAAAAATGAAAATGCATGGATTGAACAACAACTTGATATATAAAGACTCTACTATGTATAGAAAGAGACAACTCAAGTAGGATACCAAGGAAAAAAACACCCATCCCAATGTACAAGGACAATCAAAATGAAAAGATGATTAGAAAGGCTCCGCCCAAAAATTCAACCAAAGACAGGTTTCCTGTCATCCCACAGACACTTAACAGTCACTATAGAGACCCAAGAAGACTTAACAATCATCAAAACCTACCCAACAACCACCAATCCCAGCAAACAAGCAAAAGAGGTTGATGTACATGATTGTTCAAGAGAATAATGCGTATGTACGTAGATTGCAGAAGAACAACATGCGTATAAACAAAACTGTCAAGCAAAAACCCACGTATATGTGTCAAAAACACAGCTAGGCAAAGGAGAAGGCTGAAAGACTCAGACCCAGAGTGAACAGAGGCTGTCAAGCAATGATATGACAAGAAACACAATATGAATGAGATCAATCTAAGGAGAAAAACACTCCAAACCCCAAGAAAGAAGATTCAATCCCCAGTATGGTTGCCAATTATGTTACGAGGAAAATATCTCTATGGCTAGGGGAAAACCATAATAGACAAAAATGACTACAGAAATCAACTCTATTCTCAAGTATTCTATATAAACAAATATGTTATCAAGACAAGATATAAGGCCTACCTCGTCCAGACGTTCGATGGAGTCCACCGTTGAGCACTTGACCCAAAGCAATATACCTGCATCTAGTCCTCAACAACCAAGCAAAGCAAGCATATGGTGATAATATATGGTGTTAGCACATTCAATAGCATAATCCATTAACATACATAAAAAATATGCCCATGGAATAATAATTCAAATATTTGCAAGATATCAATTGGAGGGGAAAAGAGTATTTCTATTAAGATATGATCAACATAAGTGAATAATTTACAGACTTCCGTGTCGGCACAGTTTAGAACCAAGAAGCTAAGTTCCTTCCAGCTGGGCCTCCACCACTTCAATCCTCCACCAAAGGCAAGCTCATGTAAGAGAGACAATGGAGTTTTCACTCAATAAGGGAAGAGATTGGGGGTTGAACACTGTGTTCAGACTTAAAAGATAAAGGGATGTAGACTCAATGTGAAGTGAATAATTCCTCCGGAGTAACTTTTCTCTCAAAGTTGAATTCTTTCTCCTCTTTTCCATAGCTTGGAATTGGCCCATTTATAGCCTTCAAACGGAATTGAAGGGCCGATTCATAATGTTTCCAGTATATGGAAGGCCAATGATCATTGATCTCCTGTCATGACATGGAAACTCGACACCATTTTTCAGTTCTAAGAACATTTCCTGATGTACGCGGGCTGTAGTGGTGCAACCTGCATATACACATGTTGTATAGTAGGCAAGGTGCATATATGTGGAAAAAATGTATTTTTAGCTCTGGTATTTTAAAAAGGGATGAAAATTTTGCATAGGGAAATGGAAAAAGGCCCTCTGTGCAAGATTGCATGGGGTGAGGCAAATCTTGCTATAACAAACAACTACTCTGGAAAAGACAATAGGTGTGTTCTTGAACCCAAATGATATTACTATATACTGATAACTTCCCCATTTTGTCGCAAATGTTGTCTTGTGTCTGTATTCTTATGCAATATTAATATGATGGTTTCCTGAAAATCCATCAGTGAACGAGTAGGCTTCCTATCCTTTGACATTATTTAATACATTGTCGGTAAAGGGGGTTTGAAAAGGGTCATGCAAACATGCATCGTTCATATTCCTTAAGTCTACACAAATTTTGATAACACCTATTTTCTTATCTTGGACTACCATTGGGCTTATCCATTTTGATTATGTAATGGGCTTGATAATACCAGCCTCTAGCATTCTATCAAGTTCTTCTTTCACCTTTTCATTATGCTTCATATTTAACTTGTATGGTATCTTTCGTACTAGCTTAGCGCTGAATCTAATGTCCAATAAGCTCCCCCCCAATGCGTGCTCAATGAGTTTCAAACTCAAGACCTATCACTCTGATACCATTTGTTAGACTATGAATGCCATTAGACCAAAACTAGTAGGTATTAATCTCTTCCACAATCGTCGGAGTTAGGGTCCATGAGAGGGGGTTAACCCATGTCATGAAACGTGTGGGAATTGTTGAAGCCAATGTCCAACAATTTGTATTGTTGGTATTGCAATAGATCTTTCTTCAATGAGATTTTCATGCCAACACCCTTTTATTTTCACCCTAGAGAAATATACACAAGAAATAGAGAAGAAATCACACCAATATTGAGCCAAACTTTTCTTCTTGTTTCATTTCCAACCATACAAAATGAGAGTGATTCCCTCCTTAAATAGGTAGAAGTCTCCTCAAAACCATAAATAGAAAACCATGAGCTAGACTAAAACCATGAGCCAATACTACATCCTGAGTGAAAGCCATGTGAGTAAATCACTAGAGGTTACAACAAACTCCTCAAATCTAGGGAGCTCTCCTCAAAGTGACCAAATACTCAAACAACTCCTAGATGTGTGGTCCATGGAGGAGAGAGAAGAAGTGCACCCTCCTAATTTTGAATTTTTTTTAACTACTTCACACATGTCAACCAAAAGGAGGCCCTAGAACAAGTGTTCCCCCTAACTAACCAACAAAATCATGCAACAAATTCATTCACATGTGTGAGAGCTAGTCAAAAGTTGAGGTGCACCCCTTCTAGAAGGTTCTAGAAGATTCCCACATGTGGAGTAGAGATAAAATATGCCCTTCTAGAAGGATATTCACATGTTCCAAATAATACATGTCTATTTGGCTCATACAATGCTCCAAACGTTGACACGTTTACAAAATAATGATGTGGACATCACAGTGATTATGTGGCATCATCATTATTCATCCAATGTGTTGTCATGGATCCCAATGTAGTGACACAGATCCAAACAAAATTTACATGGATCCCAATGCAGTGACATAGATCCAAAGAAAATTTACATGGATCCCAATGTAGGTATATATGTCTAAATATAAGTACATGAATCCCAATGCAAGTACAAATATATTGAGGCATAGTGCATTGATCCATAAATGAGGCACTTATAGCCCACTTGTTTCACCAACACTGACTCTGTGTAGAATAAATTTCTTGTCTCTATATCAGGTTTTGTTCTCAATCTTGTACACTTTCTCTGTCTTTTGGAGGCTACTAGGCCTCAAACCTTTGTCTTGTAAGAGGATATTTTCAATCACCTCATTCTTCAATGACATGTAAGGTTTTCAACATTCCAACTAATGATTCATATGATTGGCTATCTCCTTCTCTACATAACCTCTAGAGTCTCCTAACTACAAGAAAGGTAATTGATAAATGTATGTGTTCTGGTTCGCAACCGTGTGAGTGCAACATATAACCCAACCACATCAAGAAATATAATGGATGCCTTCAACAACTCATTGATACATCTGAGAACTTTCTCTTCAACCTCATCTCACTTCACCTTCTATTCACAACCGTTTCAGTAGAGTTTTCTTCAAGATAGCATCTTACATATTGCTAGGCAGAAAACTACTAACCAATACCCCAACTAAGAATATATGTAGGAGGAGGCATGGAACTTGTAAACAATGATGTTTTCTTATATGATTCACTTAACAAGGAATACATGGTATTATGTGAGATCTATCAGTGTGGCGGTTGTTTTTCATGTCCTTTCAAAAACATGCCTATAATATCTAGTTACAGTGGGCAAATGAGCTTACGTCCACATGAGTAAGGTACATAAGAACTAAAAGCACTCAAAACTAGGTATCTCTCTTGCATGGATATGCTTCATATACTCTGAAAATCCATAATGAGCTATGAAGCAATAATAAACCCATAAGCATGCAACAAAAGACTAAGAACTTGACAATAAAGAGAAATGATTCAAAGGAAAATGGTGCTAGAAATCGACCTCCTCTAAACTAAGATGACAAACAATCAAGTTAACCACCCAAAGAGAAAGATATAGCTCCCCTTGTCCACGTACAACATGTACAACTGTTGTATGGCCATGAGGTCAAGAGAGAACAACCCAGACATGGAACACATCGATCCAATAAATAACAATTTGTCCCAATAATTATAAATTCAATCTTGAAATTTGACCCAACGATTGAAAATTTGACCCAACAATTGAATTAAATGACTAGGAAAATAATTGATGGTCTAGAGAACAAGGGGTGACTCAGTCCACTGTATGGCCACATATAAATTGTACAATGATGAATTCGGCCTCACCTCTACAAATTTGGCCTCGGGCAAGGTGGAATCAACCCAGGTAATGTGAATTGCCTCAGAGAGGAAGAATTACAACTCGTAGGAGAGAAAAAAACATCCAACACATTATGGGTGGTGGATTGCTAAATATGAGAGAAAATTATTATTATAGAAATAAACAACTTCTAATGGCCATTGATATTAGACTTTGACGAGAAATGGACAATGGACATTCCATGGCACTTGTGGTTCCTCATTTCCATCAAAATTCAATTACAGACAACAATTTAAATCAAAACTAAACAATAACCCGACTATTTGTTGAGTAATTGGGTTGGTTTTCATTTATGTCAACCTTTGAAGCAAGTCCGGTAGAAAATTCCGGTAGACCCAATAGTATGGTTAAGGGACTCAAGTTTGTTTGAGGTATAAAGGTATGAAGATTAGTGTATTTGTAGGTAAGACTATTCTAGATGGATAGTACATGTCATGCCATTTCCGGTGATACATGGAATGTCACATAACTCCTCACTGTTAGAGAGTTATGGCCTTGTGAAGTTGGATAACCCTCATGAGTTATCTAGAAGTCCCTAGAAGGTCAAAGAAGTCAATTTATTCTAGAAACTCCAAGATGAAGTTTACTAGTCAAAATGGTTGTAACTAGGAGTTAATCATGAGTTAAGTTGTTGCAAAAAGAAAATAATTAAAAATAAATTAGTTTCAACTAGAAGTGGCGAGTTTATTATCCGTGGATAAAGTGGTTGTAAGTGGAAAAGTGGTTAGAAGTGGGTTAGCCCTAAAATAAGGAAGTTGAGTAAAGTTAGTTAGAAGGTAACCCCTTGAGGAAGCTACTTGGAGAGTATAAATAAGAGAGCAAGGGTATCCTATTAACACCTATTGAGCACATTGAATATCAATTATTTTTGAAAGGTTTATTGTAGGTACTCGTTGATACATATTAAGTTATGCAAGTCTGAGGCAACAAAGAAGGGTTGACGACGAAAGTTTCAAAGTTGTAGAATTTATGAAAAAAACCTAGTTTTTTAGGTGTACACAGGTTACAGTGGAAGAGGTCGCATACATATGTGTGTCGCAGTGGAGGAGGGCACATACATATGTGGGCTGCAATGGAAGAGGTTGCGTATAGTTGGGAAAATCCATAAAAACTTGATTTGATGAGGATTCCAGGTCTCTAGAGTCTGAAAGAAAGTTCTCAGGAAGGTCTACAATGATCAGGTACAATAGATTTATCTACAGGTTCAAAAGCTATGTCATATTCTTATGTGTAGTTGGATATTGTTTTCAACATGAGATATGGTTATGGGAGATTCAAGATTTTCCCTAGAGAGGTTGATGGTTATATGGAACTTGCTCTACGAGTCAGATCTACATAAATACAGTGCTGGTATGTCTAATATTTATCATCGATACATCTTGTTATTTTGAGTGTTGAGGCATATATTGTATTTCTTGGTACATGGTTGAGGGTTTTATGGTACATGGTTGAGGGATTTTGGTTATGGTGTATTTCTGAAGTTGTTGTTATAGTTTGAGGTTTCATAACAATGAGGGTTTGATGTCTAGTTCATGTGAGGGTTATTACACATGATTATGATTGTATTCACATGTATGGCACATGACTAGAGAGACATAGATGCACATGGTATAAGTGATATTCTAGTGATATTGGGTATGATATCTATGTTATCAAATATGATCTATTGAGGAGATTGTTGGTATAGGTTGTTGGTATATTTTGGTACGTGTTATTGGTACGGGTTGATAACAGGTTATTGGTATAGATTGACTACAGGTCATTGGTACAAGTTTACAATGGTATATCTCACAGTGACAATGTGGCAGTGATTTCATCAGTTATTTGACAATTATATTTCAGGGCAGTTGGAAGGGGCAAGGATAGCTGGTTGTAGCCAAATAACATAGGAGGTTGTAGCCTCCTTCTGGTTGTAGATAGAGAATCGAGGAGTTTGAGCTTCCCTCAGGTTGTAGCCTGAAAATATTGGGGGTTGGATCCTCCTTAAAATTGGAGCTGGAGAACAAAGGAGGTTGGTGCTTCCAATGAATGTAATTCTTAAGGACATATAAGAAAAAATATTCCATGGTTTTCCCCTGCGTTGAGTTTCAATGTAAAAATACTGGTGTACTGTGTATGTGTATGATTGTTCAATTTTCATTTTTTATTTATTCTGCACTTTTTGAATAATAATGGTATATTGATCATAAAGATAAAAACCACTTATATACTATGGTTAAAAATGATTAAATTTTTTTATCACTGATTCACCCCCTTTCTCAGTAATCCAACAATTCATATCAAAGAAGGTCCTTCAAGATATAGTTTAACCACTAGAAGGAGATCATGGATTACTCTAAGATTGGGATACCACATTTTGATGCGGAAGATTATGCCTTCTGGAGAAGAAGAATGAATACACACATACACACACTAGGATTTGATGTTTGGTGATCAATGGTAGATTGATACAAAGCACCAACCATTCCTCCAACAGATAAAGATGGAAAAAAACTTGAAGAGAATAATTCAAGAGCTACAAGTGCACTTATAAATTGCTTGTCTAAATATATCTACACCAAAGCTATGCATTGTGACTCTGCAAAGGACATCTGGTTCAAGTTGAAGAATGTATATGAAGGAGATGAGAAAGTCAAATAAGCTAAACTTTAAATTTCCAGAGCAAAATTCGAACAACTGAAGATGAATGAATATGAGAACATATTTGCTTACTTTCTATGCGTTGATGAAGTAGTAGACAATATCAAAGGATTGGGAGATGAGGTAAATGAACAGGTTGTTGTCAAAAAGGTATTGAGATCTCTACCAATGAGATTTGACTCAAATATTTCAGCACTAGAATAGAAAGAGGATCTAGCTACATTGACCATGGATGAGCTACATGGGACACTCACAGCTTATGAGATGAGAACAGAGCAAGATAATTTGATTACAAAAAAAGAAACATTCAAATCTTCCAAGATTTCAAAGAAAAAGGGAAAGAAAAAGGCAAATTCAGATAGTAGCAACAGTGGCATCTCATAGGACAATGAAGAAGTAGTCAACTTCGTCAGAAGACTGAAAAAGGGAACCAAAAAATATAAAGGTAAGATTTCATTGGTTTTTTTTTTTTTTTTTTTGGTAACTAGGGGAATCGGTAACGACGGTAGTATCATACTCGCGTGACACGTGGTCAAATCCTACCGGCTGCCTTATAACCCCTAGGGAGAATCGCACAGCCCGCAAGCACGTCTCCGGATAAATTGGGGTGAGAATCGAACTTGAGACCTCATTTTTACATTTCCTTCCATTTACACGGCACATGCCAATCGATCTACACCCCTGCGGGCATTTCATTGGTTTGTTTTAATTGTGATGGTATTGGTCATTTTTATAATGAATGTCCCCATAAGAAAAAGAAAATAAATGAAGAAGATGATTCAAATAAAAACAAACATACAAAGGAAAAAGAACCAAAAATAATTTTTTCAAGAAAATATTTTGCACCAAAGAAGACAACAACTCATCAAATGAAGATGAAACCATTGAAAGTGATACAAAAAGGGTTATATTCATGGAAATAGAATATTTCGATGAGGAAGGTTCCGAATAGGAATGTGAAGAGGCAAAAATTGACTACAGAGAAGAATATTTGAGAGCCATAGAAGTTATAAAACGAGAGAAGAAGAAAAATAGGTCACTTCAGGAAGAACTAATGGAAAGAGGAGTTCAGAATTCAGAGTCTGAAGAACTAGAGCAGATGATTACTAAATTAAAAATCCAAGTTGAGGAAGACAAGAGAATTAAAGAAAAAATCAGAGACAAGGTAGAAGAAAGAGATAGGGTCATTAGAAATATGGAAGCAACTGATATTGTCACATTGAGAAAAGATCTTCAAAATAAAAACATGCATAACAAATCCAAAGTTTTGGACAAGATTATTAGCAGTCAAAGGCCGAATCATGACAAGTCTAGATTTGGATACAACTAGACAGAAAAGGGATCATACTCCAAAACAATAGATCAAGAAACACAACCAAGAAGCTATGTAGAGACAGTCAAAGGATACAATAAGTTTTACAAGGAAGATCACAGAGACACTCCTCCACCCAGAAGATTCATATTTCATAATCAACGACAATCATAAACAAGAATGCCTCAAGAAGAAGAAGGGTTCATAAGAGTAACTAATTTTAGAATATCCATAACTCCTAGGTATCAAACTATCTTTCTTGGTTTATTTTATTCATGTAACAATTTTGGGCATAAGGCTATGAATTGCAGAGAAAATAATAGGAACAGAGACAACCATGAAAGTTATGAAATAAACGATTATTCAAGAAGGCCTACTGAAACACATAACAAAATCTACAATAGGTTTTAATCCTTGAGTACTGAGATGGAATACTACAAGTGAAACAACTTTGGACACATGGCCAAATATTGTAGAATGACATTTTCTCCAAGAGAATCACAACAAAATAACAATAGTCATAGACATGAACCTTAAAGAATATGGATAAGGAAACATAATCAATTCAACAATGAAGAATGCACACTTTCTCTACAAGATAATCACAATAAACGTGGTTGGTATGTTGATAGTGGCTGCTAAAATAACATGATAGGTGATGGGGAAATTTTTTTAACCTTGAGAAAGGAAGGATATGGATAAGTCTCTTTTGGAAATGATGACTCAGCTAGAATCATTGGAAGAGGCACAATGAGAATTGGAAATAAGGATACCAAGGCAGAGAATGTTCTACTAGTGGAATATATGAAACATAATCTTCCGAGTGTAATTCAAATGTGTGACAAAGTTCAAAAACTTGTGTTCGATTCACAAAAGTGCGAGATAATAAAAGCAGGTTCAGGCAGAGTGGTTGTGACAACTATAAGAAATTCAAGAAACATATATGTATTAAGTGAAATTGGAAATGAAAAGTGTTGTCTAGGAAAGGAAGATGAAGTTTCGCTATGGCACAAAAGAATGGGTCACATAAAATTTGACAATCTTGTCAAAGTTAGAAAAAATGAAGCAGTCAGAGAAATGCCCCAGATCATGAAGCCAACCAACTTTATGCAAACATTGTCAACAAGGAAAGAAAACTAAGATGAGCTTCAAATCAAAGGAATACTCCACAACAAAGCCAGTAAAAATTGTGCATACTGAAGTAGTTGGACCAACTAGAAAAAAAGGGTTGAAAGTGAGTAGCATTTTATGTTAATAGTTGATGATTATACAAGGATAAATGCATTTTTTTTTCTCGGGAAGAATTTAAAAGCATTCAAGAATTTCAAAATATACAAGGAAATGGTTGAAAATGAAATAGATTAAAAAATCAAATGTTTGAGATCAGATAATGGAGGAAAGTTTACTTCAAAGGAATTTATGGACTTTTGCAACAAGCATGGGATAAAAAGGCAATTCTTCATTTCTAGGACACCACGATAGAATAGAGTCGTCGAAAGGAAGAATATGACAATACAAGAAATGGCTCGAACTATGTTAATGGATTCCAAGTTGACAAACATCTTTTGGGCACATGCAATGCATACAACAGTTCACATTCAAAACAGAGTAATGCTCAAAAACAACAATGATAAAACTCCCTATGAGCCATGGAAAGGAATACCAGTGAATGTGAAGCACTTCAGAGTTTTTGGAAGCAAATGCTAGATCAAAAGGTAATATGGAAGAATGGGAAAGTTTGATTCTCATGTGGACAAAGGCATACTTGTTGGGTACTTGAGCACAAGAAAAGAAAACAAATGTTTCAATATACGACTCAAAAAAATTGTGGAAAGCATCAATGTGACATTTGATGAGACAAGTGGATGAAGAATAAAGAAATAATAAAAGGGTTCAATAGAACAAGTTCACGAAGAAGAAGCAAAGGAAGAAGAAGTAGCATAAGAAGAAAATGAAGAAGACTAGTTGGAAACAAAAGAACAAGAACAAGAAGTTCTTAAAGTACCTCCAAAGACACCTATTAGACGTATTTAGAAGAATAATCCATCATATCATATCATCAGGAACAAAGATGCAGGAGTTGAGACTAGAAGAAGAATTCGTTCACCAGAACAACTACACCTAGCACTCTTATCTTTGATTGAGCCAAGAAACTTTGAAGAGGCCAATAATGATGAATTCTGGATAAAATCCATGGATGAAGAGTTAGACCAGATAGAGAAGAACGACACTTGGGAATTGGTTCTAAGGCCAAGGTACAAGAATGTGATCGGCACAAAGTGGGTCTTTAGAAATAAATTGAATGAAGATGGACAGGTTACAAGGGACAAATCTAGATTGGTATGTAAATGATACACTCGGGTTGAAGGTATCAACTTTGAAGAAATGTTTTCCCCAGTTGCCAGAATGGAAGTAATCATATTGATACTCGCTTATGCATGCTACACGAATATTAAAGTTTGTCAGATGGATGTGAAATCAACCTTCTTGAATGGGGATCTAAAATAAGCCTATATTAAGAAACCAGAAGGATTTCAGTTGTCAAAGAATGAAAATTATGTTTGTAGGTTGAAGAAGGCGTTGTATGGTCTCAAATAGGACCCCAGAGCTTGGTATTCCAGACTCAACAGATATTTACATTAGCAAGGGTTCAAGAAAGGAAATGTAGACAACAACTTCTACATCAAGGTAAGTCAAGAGAGTATTTTGTTAATTCAAGTTTATGTTGATGATATTATCTTTGGAAGCGATGATGACAGAATGAGCCAGAAATTTGCAAAGGATATGCAAAATGGATTTGAAATGTCACTACTTGGATAATTATTCTTCTTTTTGGGTCTTTAGATATGTCAAAGAAACCAAGGCATTTTTATTTCTCAATCCAAGTATATCAGAGAAATGCTAAAGAGGTTTGGAATGGAAGATTGTAAACCAGTTACTACTCCTATGCAGAACAGTTGTAAGTTGAGTAAAGATGATGATTCAAAGTCTACATATCAGTGGCAGTACATGTCAATGATTTCCATCTTACTTTATGTGACAACATCCATACCATATGTAATGAAGGAAGTTGGACAGGTGGCACGATTTCAAACAACACCAAAGGAATCACATGTTCTAGCAGTAAAGAGGATATTCAAATATCTCAAGGGAACAAAAGAGTTTGGATTATGGTATCCAAAAGGAAATTATCTATCACTTATTTCCTACATAGATGTAGATTGGGCAGGTTGCATTGATGACCGAAGAAGTACAAGGGGAGCAACGTTCTACTTGGGTGAGAGTTTGGTATCTTGAATAAGCAAGAAACAATCATCAATAGCATTGTCTACAACCTAAGAAGAGTATATTGCAGAAGCAACATGTTGTACACAGGTTCTATGGATGAAATAAAATTTGACAGATATACAGGTTGAGTATTATGAGTGCATTCCAATATATTGTGATAATACAAGCACCATTAGTATCTCAAAGAATCCAGTGATGCACTCCAAGACGAAGCACATTCCAATCAAGTATCATTTTCTACGGGAAAAGGTTGCAGAAAAGAACATTCGAGTTGAGTATGTTGGGACCAAAGAAAATATTGTAGTGTAAGGTAGCTAGAGGGGCCCAGAGGGCCCATAGTGATAATAGTGGAGGTCATTCAATGTAAAGTGGACTAGGTCCACTATAGTATTAAATAAGGCCCACTATGGTAGTTAGATATAATAAATGGGTAATTAGATATAATAAATGTAAGAGGACTTCTTAGAAGGTTCTACCTCTAGAAGATTCCTCCTCTAAAATGTTCTTAGGTGATGGTAGCACTATATAAAGGGGTTCAAGCAATGTAATGAGATATTAAGAGAAGTATTGTATTTGGAGCAGTAGCTCAATAGGAGGATGCCCCCTCGAAGAGGCAAGTGAACAGGAGAGGATCCCTTCCATAATAGGATCCATTGTATGGTGTTGCCCTACCTCAAGGGTTTGATATAATAAAGTTGTGTTTTCCTATATTGTTCTTCTATATTTGTTGTGGTTCCTTTGTATTCAGTATTGGGTTCTTAACAAGTGGTATCAGAGCACTTTCCTTGGCAGACATTGTGGGCAAATGTTTTTTATTTTTGCAGTTTTTTTTCGGAGAAGAAAAAAGAGGGCAGAGAAATTATCAAAGTTTTCTATATATTTCTATGAAATTTTTTTCACAAAGGGTTGTATATATGATTTCCTCTCAGAAAAACACCCAAGTTGAAAAAAAAAATCATTCGAAATGGATTCCGGGAAGTCAAGATATTGAAGTTTTAAAATCTGCAAATTTTCAGGATTTTTTCCGCAGACGGCGGTGAGATTTTTTTTATTTATGTAGCATATGGAGGAAGAATTTACCCAAATAAATTACATATCTGAGTTCCTCTCACAATTTCACCCAATTTCAAAAAATAAATCAGCCAAAACGGGGTCCGGGAAGTGAAGTTATGAGCATTTTAACTTCAACAGTTTTTAGGGTTTTTTCAGAAAAAAAACCACGATTTTCTGCCGTAACTTATTGGGTCTATTTTTTTTTTTTTTTTCATGATGGTTGAGGGACAGAAGAGTTAATAGGGTGCTCAGATGGCTATTTCTTCTCAAAACCTGAAATAAATTCTTGAATCATTCAAAGCCCAATTGTTTCACACATTGGATGACAGATTGGATGCATTTGTACATGGCCTCACAGACAGCCTCAATGATAGTTTTCGTAGTATTCAAGATTCATTGAATAACATGCAGGAGAGATTTCTTATGGGGGGCCTCAAGGATGAATATAATCAAGAAATATATGCTTGGTATGATTTTGAGGCCGATTGTGATGATTGGTATATGGATAGTTGTCATTTCTGGGATGACAGCCACTTTCATATTTTATTTGATGAATCTAATCCACCTTCTGTAGAAAACATCAATGTGAAAAATCAAGAGCCAATGATTATTACTAGTGTCCATCCTGCATATTCTACAATAGTATTATTCCTTCCAGATTCTGCTACAACTCTTTTCCACTATGTGGATGGATATTCTCATTTGGATCCACATGACAGGTGTCAGTATTTGGAGCATCATTTTGAGTTGGTTATTGGGTTCCAAAATCTTTCACAGGGAGTTCACATGAGCACTTGGACATGGGACCCTGGCTTACAATGGTGGTTGGACTACATCAGCATGGTGGATTTCCTTTCTACATGGGACCTTGGTTCTCTAGTCTTTTTCATCATTATGGTCCACAATTATCCATGGGATCCTGGTATATGGTTGTACATCAAGAGTTGAGGACAATGCTTTCATAAGGGGGATGGAATGTGTTGGCGACGGAAGTCACCCCTAGATTGCTTGCAGGAGCAGAGCCCGACATCCATCAATTTATGTCACGATTTGTGTATGAAAGGGGTGGTTGAATGGAAATAAACTTGGACAATATTGTTTCAACTCTGAAACTAGGCCAGGCATGCATGGGAAAGTGAGGTCTTGGACATACTTCAGACAGTGAGTCGTAGTAAGGGTGAGTAGGAGGAAGACTTGTATCAGAGAGATGCAAAGGTCTGTTATCAACATCAGGTTTCTAGCAGACTATAGGAGAATGCATTTAAACGCGAGATCTTCTTACATTCAAATGCAGAAAACCAGAGAATACAATAGTTCCACAATAAAACCTTTATCACAACACAACTGCAATAATTCATGTGAATCAGTCAGTCATGAACTCCCTTAGTATGAGATGGAAACTAGATGAAATAGGGAAACTGTCTTTCATAAAACAAGAAATCTTACATACATATGCATAACCAGAGAACTTGAGCGTCTGTTAAAACATTACAATCGAGAGCTTTGTTCTACCATCGATCCTTACAAAAATGGCAAAAACGCCTACATATACTCAAAAACAACCACAGCAGCAAAAACAAGACGCTGCATTAAAAACATTGTGTTTGCATGTCTTCTGACAGTCTGCGCATGCAGACTCTGGCCGATCGTGCACCCAGGACTTGGTGTCCCCTCAGCCAAATTCGTATGGCTATTCTTTGTCAGACGCCACCTTAACTGCGCATGGATCCTGCAAGGGAAGTAGCTAAGCCATTAAGAGCCGAGCTAGCGTGTGCAGACCTCCTTGGCAAGTCGAGGACTCGGTGTGGCTTCCACGAATAGAACCAGTACAGAGGACCTTCTCGGGTAGAGTTTCAACCGAAACATCCAGACTTCGTAATTAATGAGTGAGGCGAGGTTTCAAACACCCTCTCTCTTCTTCATTCATTCCTAGCAGGTACCAGGATTTAGATCACGTCGAATCGGGGTCTGGAGAACACAGTGCTCCCCTTCTGACACTCAATTCGACGCTTTTGGCCTCCCTTTTGTACAACACTTTCCTCTTTCTCGAGTGACCACGGGTCGTGACCTTACCCCCATTTCCAGAGTGCTTTCGACGTTTCAGGGTTCGTGGGTAGGAAAGAGTGGGTCTTCTTTCTTCAAAATCGCGATGGGCGAAATACCAGGAGGTCCTAACGATCGCCATGCGTCCCCCCACTAATCTGATGGTTCTGAACTGATTCAGCAATACTGTGGGCCCAGGTCCGAGACGTCTTCGATGCTTCGTGCTTCAGGGATATGAGAGAGTCGTTCCTTATGCTTTGAAATCACGATGGGAAAAAAGGCGAAGAACCTAATTGTGTGCCATGTGTTCCTCGAGGATGAACGACTAAGATCGCTCTCAGTGCTTTTGGGACTCGTCTTGCCAAACGATAAACATTAGCACCCCTCATTTAGGCCTGCTCCTCTGTGACCAGGTGCCAAAACCATGAGCCTAATCCTGGGCGCTTTCGGCGCTTCAGGATTCGAGGTTTCGAGAGGTGAAATGACAAGGTGAGCTTACCCCTCAAACTCCCGATTGTCGACGTGACACAGATGTGTGCTGCGTGTCCTTTAGATGAACGACCCAGATAGTATTCACTATTATAAAGGGGGCTTCCCCCATTAACAGGCTCGGCTTGATGTGACCTGGGGCTAGGACCGTGGGATCGTCTATAAAGGTGCTTCCAACGTTTCAGAGATTTCGGCTGTAGAGAATGGGAGGCTCCTTGTATCCCGAAACACCAATCCCTAATACGCCGACTGGCCGCCACCTGTCCCAATTGGATCAGACGACCTAGATTTTCCTTGAACTAAGGGCGCTACCCTTCGTGCTAAATCCCAGGCAACTTGACAGCCTTGAAAACCCGATGACCATTGATTTTCTTTGCAGTTGAATATCGACGGCTAACAACCAACACTTTACCCGTTCGCTTGACTTGCAACTGGAAAAGGGATTCTCTCGAGCTGCGCTCGAGTGCTTCCCATGCTACCTACAAGCCTGGGTAACTTTGTGTCCAAGACAAAAAATTTCGCTAACATTACGCTCAATGGGGGATAGAGTCATCCCTGTGAATCTCCAAGAACTCATTCCAAAGATTCAGTGCCTTGCTCTTGGGCTCTGGAGTCAGGCTCAAAACAACACACTACTGAAAATACAGGCCAAAAAATAAAAGCAACAAAATAAAGATACATTCTCAAAGGAGCTTATTTATATACAATCCTATACTAATAAAACACTTTACATGGGGCTAGGTGAAAGCATACTTCCACCATATCCAATCAACTAACTTCCTGAAGGAAAGCTCTTTCTTTCTGTCGATGATCACCAGCAGATGGTGTAACCGTGACAACAGAACGACTACACTCTTCAACTTCTCCTCACAGGGTGAAGTTGATATGGAATAGGGAAGCTCCAAGGCATAAAGGACATGCCACTCCATGTACTTGTTGACAGGATCATAGAATGAGTGGAAAACCCTGTGAAAAGGGTAGAAGCAGGCCTACTCTGCTCCACAACTACTCCTACAGGGCTGAACTTCATGAGTCTGCATAGGTGAATGGGCGGGCTCCAGGCAGGAAGTCACATGTTCCACTGGTTCTTTCTTCTCTTCTTCTTGGCTCTCCCCCAGGTCTGATTCATATTCATCATAAATAGGGACCATGGGGTGGTTCTGCTTGCTAACTGGCTCTTCAATATCTTTATAGTGATCAAATGTAGGATAAGCTTGCTGCTCATCATCACTATAATATACATCAAAAAGGGGGTGTCCTTCATTGATATGATCCTCCTCCAGAATAGTGATCCCATAAAAAAAATTCGTTTTAGGGATAGTGGGACCTGCTGGTTCTGACTGCTCATACATAATCTTTTTCTCTTTAATCCCAGGTAAAAATAGATCGTGAGAAACCCCCTGGAGGAAAAGAGAAGAATCCTCTTCCACAACTAACCCCTCTTTTAAAAAGAGAGGGTCTTCGTCATCATGAGCAGAGCTGCTAGGAACATCTGCTTCAACCTGATATCCAGGTGAGCTATCTACTATAGACCACATTTTCTCCATAAACTCGCAATTTCCACATGAGGCATGTTGATCGTTATGAACATCTAAAAGAATAGAGACATCTAATATGATGTCAGATGCTTCCATTCTAGGGATAACACAATTAATATCATTCAACACCTCTATATTTTCATGGAAAATGCTTTCCTCCATAGTAAAAGCTTCATCATGGACATGGTCTTCAGGGCCAACAGAGGCTTCATGAAGCGAAGAAAACTCCTCACAACAGTTTTCATACAAACAATCAGCTGGAAAATAATCTTTACAAAATGAATTGAAAGCTGTATGAAAACCTGTTAAAGAGTGGATTCTCATAGTGGGAAGAGATCGACACCACTCAAGAGAAGCTCCCTTCAATGAATACCTGAAGAGCTTAATCTGAACATCCTCATGCATGATATTGTGTCGGTGAATACCTTTATGGAAGTCCAGTAAATGCTCAGCTGGTTCCTCCCAACTTGTTGCATGAAATTCAGGGAGGAAATTTTCCCATTGGTCTTTATCAGGAAGTGCATTAGGAAAACCAACCATCTGGGAAAAGTCACAGAAAGCAAACCTTTGAGCCAGAATTTTCTCCATATAGAACTAGTGGAGTCACCAATCGATCCTCGAATCATGGAGTCGCCAGGTGAAAGATGCGCAGCTTCAAATATGCCTGGTCCTTGTTCACCATCAAAGGCCAGATCTTAACATTGTCGTTACCCCAGGAAGCTTCTCAAGCTGAGAAAGCAGCCGCTGAAACCTTCTCGAGAAATCTCCTCTGGGTTATCTTTCAGGTGTGCCAACAATAGCCACAGCTGAAACAGTGAAGTGGAAACAATGGATTCGCCACAGTGGAGTCGCCAGGTGCACAGTAGCAATCTTGATAATTCTGATATCTGATGCACCTTTAGAATCACTTAATCGTTGTCATTCAATCCCAGGGAAGATTTTCAACTTCATCCCTGGCAACGACACCAGAAATGTTGGCAACGAAAGTCACCCCTGGATTTCTTGCAGGAGCAGAGCCTAATGCCCATCATTTTATGTCACAATTTGTGTATGAAAGGGGTGATCGAATGGAAATAAACTCGGACGATATTGTTTCAACTCCGAAACTAGGCCAGGCATGCATGGGCAAGTGAGGTCTTGGACATACTTCAGACAGTGAGTCATAGTAAGGGTGAGTAGGAGGAAGACTTATATCAGAGAGATGCAAAGGTCTGTTATCAACATCAGGTTTCTAGCAAACTATAGGAGAATGCATTTAAACGCGAGATCTTCTTACATTCAAATGCAGAAAACCAGAGAATACAATAGTGCCACAATAAAACCTTTATCACAACACAGCTGCAATAATTCATGTGAATCAGTCAATCATGAACTCCCTTAGTATGAGATGGAAACTAGATGAAATAGGGAAACTATCTTTCATAAAACAAGAAATCTTACATACAGATGCATAACCAGAGAACTTGAGCATCTGTTAAAAAATTACAATCGGGATCTTTTCTCTACCATCGATCCTTACAAAAATGGAGGAAACGCCTACATATACTCAAAAAAAACCACAGCAAGAAAAACAAGACGCTGCATTAAAAACATTGCGTCTGCATGTCTTCTGACAGTCTACGCATGCAAACTCTGGCCAATCGTGCACCCAGGACTTGGTGTCCCCTCGGCAAAATTTGGACGACTATTATTTGTCAGACGCCACCTTAACTGCACATGGCTCCTGCAAGGGAAGTAACCGAGCCATTAAGAGTCGAGATAGCATGTGAAGACCTCCTTGGCGAGTCGAGGACTCGGCATGGCTTCCACGAATAGAACCAGTACAGAGGACCTTCTCAGGTAGAGTTTCAGCCGGAACATCCAAACTTCATAATTAATGAGTGAGGCGAGGTTTCAACCACCCTCTCTCTTCTTCATTCATTCCCAGCAGGTACCGGGATTTAGATCACATCGAATCGGGGTCTGGAGAACACAGTGCTCCCCTTTTGACACTCAATTTGGTGCTTTTGGCCTCCCTTTTGTACAACACTTTCCTCTTTCTCGAGTGACCAAGGGTCGTGACCTTACCCCCATTTCCAGAGTTCTTTCAGCGTTTCGGGGTTCGTGGGTAGGAAAGAGCGGGTCTTATTTCTTTGAAATCGCGATGGGCGAAATTTCGGGAGTTCCTAACGATTGCCACGTGTCCCCCCACTGATCTGACGGTTCTGAACTGATTCGGAAATACTGCGGGCCCAGGTCTGAGACGTCTTTGATGCTTCGTGCTTCGAGGATATGAGAGAGTCATTCCTTATGCTTTGAAATCGCGATGGGAAAAAAGGCAAAGAACCTAATCACGTTCCACATGTTCCACAAGGATGAATGGCTAAGATCGCTCTCAGCGCTTTTGGGACTCGTCTTGCCAAATGATAAACATTAGCGCCCCTCCTTTAGGCCTGCTCCTCTGTGACCAGGTGCCAAAACCATGAGCGTAATCCTAGGTGCTTTCGACGTTTCTGGATTCAAGGTTTTGAGAGGTGAAATGATGAGGTGAGCTTACCCCTCGAACTCCCGAATGCCGACGTGAAACGGATGTGCGCCGCGTGTCCTTTAGATGAACGACCCAGATAGCATTCTCTATTCTAAAGGGGGCTTCCCCCATTAACAGGCTCGACTTTATGTTACCTGGGGCTAGGACCGTGGGCTCGGCTCCAAAGGTGCTTCCGACGTTTCGGCAATTTCGGCTGTAGAGAATGGGAGGCTCCTTGTATCCCGAAACACCGATCCCCGATACGTCGACTGGCCGCCACCTGTCCCAATTGGATCAGACGACCCAGATTTTCCTTGAACTAAGGGCGCTACCCTTCGTGCTAAATCCCAAGCAATTTTACAGCTCCAAAAACCCGATGACCATTGATTTGCTTTGCAGTTGAATCTCGGTGGCTAACAACCAACACTTTGCCCACTCGCTTGACTTGCAACTGGAAAAGGGATTCTTCCGAGCTGCACTCAAGCACTTCCCATGCTACTTGTAGGCCTGGGTAACTTTGTGTCCAAGACAAAAATTGTTGCTAACAGAATGTAAGGTAGCTACAGAGGTAGTGGGGGGGGGCAGAGGGCCCATAGTGATAATAGTGGAGGTCATTCAATGTAAGGTGGAATTGGTCCATTATATTATTAAATAAGGCCCACTATGGTAGTTAGATATAATAAATGGGTAGTTAGATATAATAAATGTAAGAGGACTTCTTAGAAGTTTCTACTTCTAGAATATTCCTCCTTTAGAATGTTCTTAGGTGATGGTAGCACTATATAAAGGGGTTCAAGCAATGTAATGAGACATGAAGAGAAATATTGCATTTGGAGTGGTAGCTCAATAGGAGGATGCTCCCTCGAAGAGGCAAGTGAACAGGAGAGGATCCCTTCCATAATAGGATCCATTGTACGGTGTTGCCCTACCTCAAGGGTTTGATGGTAATAAAGAAGATTTTTCATATTGTTCTTATACATCTATTGTGGTGCTTTTGTATTCAATATTAGGTTCTTAACATGTAGACATCCTTACAAAATTGCTCCGAAGGGAAGCCTTTGACTATCTTCGTCAAAAACTTGGCATATTTTGTTCCCCACAATGAATTTTGAATGCTATTCTTATATGTATTAAAATTACACGAGGAAGCACCATAAATAGGAAAATTCATTTTGGGGGAGCATTCTTAGGGAGAGTTCAGTCAGGGGAGAATCCCCAGGGATAGTTCAGTCAAGGGGAGCAACCCCAAAGGGAATTTAATTTTTCCATTGATGTCAAAGGGGGGGAGATTCATCAGATGCATGGAGAAAGATCACATAGAAATGTTTCCAAGGGGATTGATGGTCAGAGAGGGAGCATGAATGATGTGAATTCAGTGTTGCATCAAAGTGTTTCCATTAATGTCAAAAGGGGATATTGTTGATTAATTGGGTTGGTTTTCATTGATGTCAACCTTTGGATCAATTCTAGTAGCCCCAAAAGTATGGTTAAGGGACTCAAGTTTGTTTCAGGTATAATGGTATGAATATTAGTGTATTTGTAAGTACAACTACTCTAGATGGATAGTACATGTCATGCCATTTCCAGTGATATGTGGAACCTGACATAACTCCTCACGGTTAGAGATTTATGGCCTTGTGAAGTTGAAGAACCCTCATGAGTTATCTAGAATTCCCTACAAGGTCAAAGAGGTCAATTTATTATAGAAACTCCTAGAAGAAGTTTACTAGTCAAAATGGTTGTAACTAGGAGTTAATCATGAGTTAAGTTTTTGGAAAAAGAAAATAATTAAAAATAAATTATTTTCCACTAGAAGTGGTGAGTTTACTATTTGTGGATAAAGTGGTTGTAAGTGGACAAGTGGTTAGAAGTGGGTTATCCCTAAAAGAAGGAAGTTGGGTAAAGTTAGTTAGAAGGTAACCCCTTGAGGAAGCTACTTGGAGAGTATAAATAAGAGATCAAGGGCCTCCAATTAGCACCTATTGAGCACAATGAATATCAATTATTTGTGAAAGGTTTATTCCAGGTACTCATTAATACATCTGAAGTTACGCAAGTCATAGGAAACAAAGAAGGGTTGATGAAGAAAGTTTCAGAGTTGCAGAATTTCTGAAAAAACCCTAGTTTTTTAGGTGTACATGGGCTGAAGTGTAAGAGGTCGCTTACATACGCATGTTGCAGTGGAGGAGGGCACACACATACATGGGATGCAGTGGAAGAGGTTGCGTACAGTTGGGAAAAGCCATAAAAACTTGATTTGATGAGGATGGCAGGTCTCTAGAGTATGAAAGCAAGTTCCCAAGAAGTTCTACAGTGATTAGGTACAACATATCTATCTACAGGTTAAAAAGATATGTCATATTCTTATGTGTAGTTGGATATTGTTGTCTACATGAGATATGGTTATGGGAGATTCAAGATTTTCCCTAGAGAGTTTGATGGTAGTATGGAACTTGTTGTATGAGTTAGATCTATAGAAATACAGTGTTGGTATGTCTGATATTTATCATTGGTACTTCTTGTTAGTTTGAGTGTTGAGGCATATCTTGTATTTCTTGGTACATGGTTGAGGGATTTTGGTTATGGTGTATTGCTGAAGTTGTTGGTATAGTTTGAGGTTGCATAACAGTGAGGGTTTGATGTCTGTTTCATGTGAGGGTTATTACACATGATTATGATTGTATGCACATGTATGGAACGTGACTAGAGAGACATAGATGCACATGGTGTGAGTGATATTCTTGTGATATTGGGTATGAGATATATGTTATCAGATCTGATCTATTGAGAAGATTGTTGGTACATGTTGTTGGTATATTTTGGTATATGTTGGTACAAGTTGATCACAGGTTATTGGTACATGTTGACTATAGGTTATTGGTACAGGTTTACCATGGCATATCTCATAGTGATAGTGTGGCAGTGGTTTCTTTAGTTATTTAAAACTTATATTTTAGGGTGGTTTGACGGGGAAAGGATAGGTGGTTGTAGCCACCTTCCGGTTGTAGCCAGAGAACATAGGGGGTTGTAGCCATAGAATTGGGGAGTTGGAATGTCCCTCAAGTTGTAGACTAAAAATATAGGGGGTTGGAGCTAGATAACAAAGGAAGTTGGTGCTTCCAATGAATGTAATTCTTAAAGACATATAAGAAAAACTGTTATGTGGTTTTCTCCCTTGTTGGGTTTCCATGTGAAAATACTGGTGTACTGTATATGTGTATGATTGTTCATTGTTCATGGTTTCCAGTCTTTGAATGATAATGGTATATTGATCATAAAGATAAACAACACTTATATAATGTGGTTAAAAAGGATTAAAAATATTTATTACTGATTCACCCCCACTCTTAGTAATCCAACACTATTGATAAAATACAAAGAATTAGCTCAGACCTATGCATTCATACAAATTAATTTCCCAACAACAAACATAGAAATAGGTGATAATGAACACGAATTTTCCCCAACAACAAACATAACAATAAGTGACAATGAACACATATTTTACCTTGGAAACCCAAATGGGAAAACCAAATTCGAATGGGGCTCAATGATTCATTCAAAAATATTTAGTTACAATGTTATTCATCCTCCTCTCCTTGGCCAAAAGACCCATTAGGAGTGAAATTACATGAGGAAATAGGGAGAGTTAGGGTAATGGGAAGGACAACAGGCTGAAATAATTTAGATAACCTTCATAAATTGTCAAATTATCTTGCAAGTATCTAGTCTTTCCCATTCATTTGGTTCGGAGCCAATTCAGATATTACATGGATTCCAATGTGGGGTGCCCACCTATAATGATGCATTAAGGTTCAAAACAGATCATTAGGAAACAACATTAAATAATATCCTCTAACAACATCTTAACATAGGTTAATTTTATAAATTGCTTAAGTTTACCATGGTGGGGCAACTTTTATCCCTATTACATGTGTCAATGCCTAGGAAAAAAGGAAGTTCCTAAGTAATTTGGTTAGAGATAAGAAAATTTGATGAAAAAAGGAAGGAAAACTTTATATTTTGACCCTAAAAGTCATTTTTAATGATGTATGAGATCTTTTGTTGGTCAAACTAGCCTTTTGGAGATATAAATCTTCATTTTTTGTACTTGTAAGCCTTTGAGAGGGAGATTTTCTTAGAAATACTACCTCAACACCTTTTTATTACCCCTTTTTACATTTTCTTTGATTTCCCCCATTCCTTTTATTTAGATATGCGTTTTGTACCATAGGACTTTGGGGTTGGGCATGTTTAATGAGGTAACATAGCTCTAGCTTATTTATTTTTTCTTTTTTAACATTATTGCTTTTCACCTCTAGGATTTTTGGCTTACATTCTTTTTCATTTAGACCTTGCTCGATGAGATTTGATAAGTCAAATATAAGCAAGGATAATATTTATTTTATGAACGCGATGGTAGTGAAGGGAAATGATTGAAAGTGTTAGATGTGGTTAGGGAGTGGACAAACTACTCAACTAGATCACCAATAGTACAATTAATCCCAAGTCAAGACAACATTTATCTAAGGAAAACATGTCCCCCATGGTAAAACAAGAAAAAATAATAAAATTATTAGTGTTAAGAAGTGTTATAAGATATAACCAATGTTTATTAATTTCATGATAGGTTAGAAACCATCACATACTTCTAGGTAAGAAACCCACACGTGAAATCATAACACATCAACTAAAAAGATGAAGCATGAAGTACCATTTGTGAAAGAACATATCATTTGAAGTGTAAAGAATAGGAGCCGATATACCATGGTAGAGCCATCTGAAGGAGCTCATGGATGATGCCAGGTTGGAGGGAATAGAATATCATGCTACAAATGGAAGATATGAGTAGGAGAGCTCATCCAAACAACATCAATGCACCCTGGAGAGGGTAGTCTAGAAGTAGTTTCCCTTCAGGGGGAAAACATGGTTGATGACAATGTGGCTATTGTGGGAACAACCATTCCTACATGCTATGTTTTGACCCATTATTTAATGAGTTTTCAAGTTTCAACAAAATTTTAATCCTGGGTATATGAATTCCCATCAAATTTCTTTGAGATCAACTACTTTGTGAGGGTCACCCTACAATTCCTCTAAGATCTATGAAGTGCTATGGACTAAGATATTAGCTTGGAAGGGGGACTACATGTTTAGATGGTATAGTTAATGTGTATGTTATGAAGAGTTTTATATAATTTCCGAGTGTGATTTATAAGCTATACATATCATAATATGAATAAATGCATGTTGTCGCAGGCTTATGGTGGAGAAGAGTCAACTTTAGAGCAAAGATCGAGAATAGTGCAACAAACAAGGTAGATTTAACCAAGAAGGAGAGTGCACCATATTTTGAGAAAAAGTAGCACGTGTGACAGGATTTGTGGAAATTGGATGTATAAGTGGACAAACCTAGACATGTTAGGGTTAGGGTTTTGGGATGTATTGTAAGGTTTTTAACCCAATTTTGTAGCATAAATAGAAGAATTCTAAGGTATATTGAGGCATCTATGCTTTTGTGTGAGATATTTGTATGACTTTTTTCATGAAGAAAGTACTTGGAAAACCTTTTTGAGTCTGGATTTTGTATGGTTGAGAGCTGCAGAGCTCAGATGGAGCCAATCTGGAGGTGTAGTTGAGGGTCAGGTTGCAAGTTGTAGAGCTTGGTGCGACACTAGTCTACCTAGCTAATCTCTATTATCCTATGATGTAATGTGCGTAGTGCCTTTTTTATGAATAAGAAAGAAGAATATCTTTGTGGACGTAGCCCCAGCGGGGGTGAACCATGGTAAAATGCTATGTTGCAATGTGTCTGAATGTTTTTACTATCTCTGCAATCATAGTTGAATAATAAGATGAATGGATGGTTTTAATTACAACACACACTAGAATATATATACATAATGAGTATTATCAATGAATGAATTAATGGATCTGATGAATATTGTAGTAGAATGCATGTTAAAGTAGAAAAGAAGTAAAAGAAGAACAATTCCAACCCCTTCCATGACTACAGACACCTGTGTCCTGCAGTCACCCATAAACCATCTTGGGTGAGAGTGCATTGTGCACTCTGTGCGTGGTGTAGCCTTCTGGTTTACCAGAAGAGTTGATGGTGATAAGGGTTTTGTTGAAGAACTAAGGTACAACCTGGGTAAGCCCATACGTCCAACAAATGGTTTTGTTGTCAACTGAAAATCAGAAGAATAGCCAATAAGGGGTTTGGTGAACAATATGCAGTGGTAGAAAGGGATGTTCAGGCCATGGAATTCTACCCCTAGTGTGATGACCATGGAATCAGAAAACTAGATCACTCTGTGCGCATGGGGGAGTTGGGGGAAGAATTAAGGAGGATCTAAGATATGGAGAAGGCTCTGGAGAGAGGCTAGAAGAAGGAAGCAATGGACCCCATCATGATGGATGATGAGAAAACTAGGGAAATCATAAGGATTGCAGGTGTGACACGCAACGGATGACCCTACTAGTATAGGATGAATACAAAGAAGAGGGAAGTGGCCAAGCGAGAGGGATTGGAAAATGATGAGGAAGAGGTAGAGGATATCTGCACCACGGGGCAGATTGATGATATCTTGCATGCCACATATGAGAGGAAAACCAGAGGTCATGGGTCCGGTGCAGGAGAAGGCTCTCTAATCTAGCTCTGAATTAGTGTGGAAATCACAACCCCATGTGCGACTAAGACAATTGAGGAAGAAAAACCGATTAACCAGCAAGTAATTAGTGGTAGAATAATTTTTTCATGACGTGGGTCCAATAGTATAAGTGAAAGTTCAACAAATACCAATCAAGTTTCCACACCACGTGACGGTGGTAGTTGAACAAATTTCACAATGGCAGGACAAGATCTAACTATTAGGTTACTAGAGTTTTGAGGGGACAAGTTATATGATCCATAAAATAATTTGTTCATCTGTGAGAATATATGGGTGGCCAAGCATATTACAGACAAAGATACAAAAGTCACACAGATGGAAATCACATTCAGAGACTGCGCATTAGATTGGTACATGGGTCTCACAGGAAATAATCCGACAGGAGTACCTACAACTGTAGCAGATGTGAAGAGGTAGTTAATAAATGAATTTCATAAACCAAGATCAGAAGACCAATTTATGAATGAAATGAGAGAGATTAAGAAGAAACCAGGAGAATCAGTCTGGGAAGTGGACCAGAGGTTCAAGAGGATAAAAGGTAAGTTAAATTACACCATTACTGAAACATAGCATAGACATTTGTTTGTTAATTCTATGTTGCCACACTTTATGCATCCTTTGAGACAATAGAAATTATAGACCCAGGGTGAGGCTCTGCAAGCAACATTACAATTAGAAGAAAATGAGTACAAGCATATAGATCCATCTATGGAGGAGTTGAAGCAATATTTGAAGAACTTAACATTCCAGTTGAATCAGAAAAAGGGAAAGGAGAAAAGAGAAGATGTCTGGTGTACAATGTGCAGGATAGAAGGTCATCACAAAAATGAATGTCCATTATTTGCGCAATATATTGGAGTGGGTATGACAAACCCTTTAGCTTCAGGAGGACCATGGTGTGAGATTTGAAAAACACATGGGAATGATCCCTATCATTTCCCCCTATTGAAGAAGTATCATACAATACCAAAGAGTACATTTTGTAACTTTTGTAAGTCACTAGGACACAAAGACAAGGATTGTAGAACCTTGGAAATGATGAAAGAAAGGATTGCAGATACATATAGGGTGTAGGTTGAACATGTAACAAGAAAACCTGTGCAGTAGCTATAGTATAACAACATGCAACAACCACAATATAATCTCGCGCAAAAAATTTCACCACAACCACAACATAACACACAATAGTTTCAAGGGAATTAACAGTATAATCCTGCACAACACAGTAGTGTGCAACACCACCACAGTACAATAACGCACAACCGTAGTATAATCAAGGACCCCAGTATAACACACCACGAGGAGAAAATCAAGGAAACAAAGGAGGCTTCAGAGGAGGAGTTCATGGAGGAAGAGGATTTGGAGGAGGTTGAGGACCAGTAGTTTGTCATAACTAATAGAAACCAGGGAACTATGTAAGAGACTATCCACAACCACCCATGACATCTATCTATTATCACACAATAGACCATGAAACAAAAGACTGTCCTACACTTTTGATAAAAATACAGGACAAGAGGAACCAGACTAATCAGAACATGCAATGGATCGGGGTGGAAAATAAAGAAGAGGATATGAAGAAGATTAACATAGTTACTAGAGGTGCAGCTACGACAGGAGAATATGCAGCCATGAAGGATCAGGACTAGTACCAGTGAGTCGAGAAGAATACAACACTTGAATAGAAATTTAATGTGTGCAAAGAGAAAGAAATCTTTAAAGAAGCTAGACAAGAGATTCCAAAGGAAAATATTGCCTCTATATCTAGAAATAAACCAGAAGATGAGATACCAGTGTATGACATGCCTTCATTATTTGATCATACCAATCAAGAGAAGTCTTCAGAACAAGTAAGTAACTTAAGAAACTTTTTGGGAGCCTATGTCAAATTGTTGAATGATAAAAATTCCTTACAAGTACTGCAAAATTTGTTAGAAAAATGTAACCCTAGGGAATAAGGGGTAAAAAGAGTAAATCAGGTTCGTAAGAAGAGAAGAACTAGTAGGGAATTCAGATTGAATGCCAACAAAGGAGATTTCAATATGGGGGATATTATACTAGACTTAGGGTTTGAAGTCAATATTCTTCCAAAGAAGACTTGGGAAGCTATGGGAGAACCTCAACTGGGGTATTCACATATTCAGTTGAAATTGGAAAATCAACAGAGAGTGGTGCCAATTGGTAGGTTGAAGGGGATTCCAGTATATCTAGATGGTGTGCACACCATGGAATACTTTGAAGTCATTGACATAGTGGACAACACTTTTCCATATCCAACATTGTTGGGTCTGGATTGGGATTTTGATAACCAAACTATTATCAACTTGAAGGCAAGAAATATGATATTTGAATCAGGCGAATATATAGTTATTGCACCTTTGGATCCCTCAGAAGGAGGAAGTTATGTGGAATCTACAGATAATATCCTAACAGAAGATGTGAATCAACTATACAGAAATACCACGCACGAAGAGGATTATATCAACCCAACTGCAAATGGCATGTTCAGTTGGAGCAGTATTAGTTCTTGTGCTTCAAACTCTGACACAAGACTGGAAAAATGGAAGCAATGACTACATGAATCATCTACTAGGAGGTGTGCCAAAATGACGCACCCGTTGAGATGGGTTGGTACAGAGGTAAGAGAACCTCCTACATTTTATGGTTTGAATGACCTAGAATACTTTTTAATGAAGTTTGAGGTAGACGTTATGGAAAGTCAGAGATTACCAGGATTAGATATTTCTTTAAAATCCACACACGCAAGATGGTGGGGTACACACAAGGAAAATATCAACAATTGGTTTCAGTGCAAAAGATTGTTGCGCATCCGATTCGGTACAGAGCAAGAGCATAGATATGCAGAGAAATATGAGGGATTTGGAAAACCTCAAGAACATGTAAATAAGTGAATAGTTCAATGGATATTAGTACCACTAGAATAATGGCCCCACTAGTTTATTCATACACTAGAAGGCATTCCAAAGAATGGGTACACGGAAGAGGAACAACGCAGAGAAACTGCTAACTGGGAAGAGATACAACAGAGTTTTGTAGTTACCTTTTCCTTTGAGCATGAAAGTCCAGAGATAGATACCACGTTGAAAGTAGTAAGAAATAGGATATTTGAAGAACCAGAGTTTGAAATAGTCCCAGTAGATCAAAAGAAACAAAATGTCAGACAACTATTACCTTGTTATCACGTCGTAGAAGAACAATATCCAGCAAAAGATAATCTGCACAATCTACTAATCCCAGAAGTAGAAGGTGAAATGGAAGTAAAAGGTCCCAAGCTAGATTTAGAAGATTACGTTGCACCATTAAATATGAATAAGGTCAACATTGGAATTGCAAAAAACCCAAAGATGGAAACTATTGCATATTATTGGGATAATCAGACAGTAGAAAGGATCACATAATTACTGCATGAATATAGTGACTTATTCCCAACAACATTCTTAGAAATGAAGGGGTTAGCAAGAGAGATAGGAGAGATGAAGATCCCTTTGAATCCATAAGCAAGACCTATTAGAAAGAGACCTTACATAATGAATCCAATATACAAAGAGAAAGTGAAGACATAAATTGACAAGATGTTAGAAGCTGGTGTCATAGAACTGGTGGAAGAATCATAATGGATCAGCCCTATGGTGGTGTAAGAAAAGAACAAGGAGGAATTAAGATCTGTGTGGATATAAGAAAACTGAATGATTCTTTCTTACATGATCCTTTTCCTACCCCATTTACAAATGAAGTTTTGGAGAATGTAGGGGGTCAAGAAGCTTATTCATTCATAGATGGATTTTCATGTTACTATCAGATCAAGATAGCACCAGAAGACATGCATAAGACAAAATTTTCTACTGAATGGGGATCATTTCAATATACAGTTATGCCATTTGGATTAAAGAATGCACCAACCATTATTTCAAGGGTAGTAGTAGCAGTTTTTAAGGACTTCATTCATAAGTTTTTGGAGGTGTACTTGGATGATTGGACATTATTTAGTTTATTGAAGGATCATGTTGAAGTATTAAGGCTGATGCTAGACAGATGTAGACAATGTCATATCTCATTAAACATTAAGAAGTGCATGTTCAACACATCATTTGGTATCTTTTTAGGACATGTGGTGTGTAAACGGGGTCTATTGGTTGATCTTGCCAAAATTGCTTTCATAGTCAACTTACCACCACCAAAGTCAGTGCACCAGTTGAAGAGTATGTTGGGCCACACAGGATAGTACAGGAAGTTTATAAGAGGATATGCACAGATTATTGCGTCGATGGAGAAGCTACTGAAAAAGGAAACTAAGTATCAATGGAAGAGGAATGCCAACAAAGTTTGTATATTTTAAATGAGAAGATGGTTACTGTGTCAATTTTAGTATTTCCCAATTGGGAAAAAGAATTTCATGTGCATGTGGATGCATTTGCAATAGCATTAGGATCAGTCTTAACCCAACCAAGAGAAGGTGATATAGATCATCGCATGGCATTTGCAAGAAAAAAATTATCAAATTCAAAACATAACTATAACACTACAGAAAGAGAAGGATTAGCTATGGTGTATGCTTTGAAAAATAAAGACATTACCTGTTAGGGAAACATTTCAAGATATTCACATATCATTCTTCTCTAAGATATTTAGTCAATAAGCCAGTGATTGGGGGAAGGATATGCAGATGGCTACTTTTGTTCCAATAATTTGACTTTGAAGTTGTGGTGAAGCCTGGAAGATTGAATGCAGGACCGGATCACTTATCCAGGATAACTAATGGAAAAGAACCCAGTAATTTGGAAGATAACTTTCCAGATGAACACTTGTTTTCAATACAAATAGCTGATGAGTATTTTGCCGATATTATTAAGTTTTTGAGTACATGATTTGCACCAAGATAATTTCCTACTGGGAAGAAGAAACATTTGGTGGTCAGAGCTATAGATTATCAATTGATTGCAGGTCATTTATACAAACTAGGAGCAGACAGCATCTTAAGAAGATGTGCGATGGAGCATGAAAGACCCTTTTATTTTGGCATATGCACATGAAGGAATTACGGGAGGGAATTATGCAGGAAAATCTACCACGTAGAAGGTATTGCACTTAGGATTATGGTGGCCAACAGTTCATAAGGATACAAAGGAATACTATCAGAAATGTGATGTTTGTCAAAGAGTTGGGAAGCCGTCCAAGAGGGATGAGATTCCATTGAGACCCCAAGTAACTTTACAAATGTTTTATAAATGGGAAGTAGACTTTGTAGATCCAATTAATCCACCAACAAGAAGAACAAGGGCTAGATACATTATTACTGCAATAAAATATTTAACCAGATGGGATGAGGTAGCACCAGTAAAGGATTGTAGTGCAAATACTGCAACACGCTTTTTATTTGAACATGTAGTGACAAGATTTGGATGTCCAATATTATTGATGAGCGATCAGGGGACTCACTTCATCAACTTTACAATTGAGGAAATGCTTGAATAATTTCAGATACATCACCAGAAGAGCACTCCTTATCACCCTCAAGTAAATGGATTAACAATGGAAGCTTTCAATAAGATTTTGGAGAATTCCTTGACCAAGATTTGTAATGTAAACATAGATGATTGGGACTTGAAGGTCCCAGCAATACTATGGTCTTATAGGACTACCTGCAAGAAGCTAACATGGAAAACACCCTTCATATTGGTGTATGGACAGGAGGTAGTATCTCCCTTAGATTATTTGATACCAAGTTTGCGCATTGTAGTAATTACATATATGACACAAAGTGGCACAACGCAGGAAAGATTATCTCAACTGATGGAATTGGAAGAGGACAAAATCATAGCTGGTTTTCATCAAGAGGTTCAAAAATAAAAGGATAAGGCATGGCATGACAAACATATCAAGAAGAAGAATTTTAACGTAGGAGATGTGGTTCTCCTCTATGACAGTAAGTATTTGCAGCACCTAGGAAAGATCAAAATGCATTGGCTAGGGCCATATTAGATAAAGTTTGTCACATATGGAGGTGTTTTACAACTGCAAGAATTAGTAGGAAAGGAATCAAGGACTGGTGAATGGTAGTTGACTGAAACTATATAGGGACAACCAAGCTACTAACCTTCAGTAGTTGCAACGCAACAAGTAGACTTGTACATATTGTAAATAGTAGGAGTTAAAAAAAGGAAAAGGAAGATAAAAGTAGTAAAATGAAGAAAAAAACAAAATGAAGTAGTTAAAAGAAGAAGTGATAAAAAGATAGTTGGGAATTACAACACACAGGAGACAGAAAATTGGTGCGACATAACTCATAATCCTGTACGTAGGAAAATTAGATATCGCGTGACAGAACAAAGAAATAACCAAAAATTTGGAAAACAGATGAATGGAAAAGAATGGATGTGTCAAAGCATTAATGACAGGGTCTATAGAAAGGGAAAATATTGAAAGAGTTCAACACTTCATGATTTCTTATCAACAAATAAATTAAGAGAAAAAATAGAATGTGATTGAGCAAGAGAGACATTCATTCACGTGCAAGGCAAGCAAGATGGCACCCCCTAAGATTGGCACCCCTAGATGATTTGTAAGAGTGACCTGATAGTCAGGGAGGAATAAGGAAACAATGGCAGAACTGGAAAGTTTTGTGGAGCTATAGGATGTTACAACGTCGAAGACTGAATCCATCAGTCCAACAAGGATAGAAGAAGAAAGATCAACCACAGAATAGGTGCAAGTGGATCAGAGCACAGGACAATCATAAAACCCTAATGCAGAAAATCCTACAGAAGTGAAGGAAATGGAAAAACAAAAATAGGAAGTCATCGCAGAAGACTCCCTAGTTGACGATATTATAGGCCAACAAGAAATAGAGGGTGAATAAGAAGAAGAATTCGAGGATGAAGTTGCAAAAGAAAAACCAACTGCGGGCCAGAAGAGGAAAGCACCAAGCACAAAAACCTCAGTAGAGATCACATTACCTTATATCCCAAACGTCGTAGTTGCAGTTGAAGACATGCCAGGGAAGGTACTCAAATTAAAATATGTAGATCATGTTTAAACAGATACAACAAAATTTCCTGACCTTGCGCAAAAAATCTACTTATAGAACAGGGGGGAGGTAGGACCCTTAGGGAAGCCAATTTTGGATATCTCACAGTGGATCACATGTTTATACAATTCAGGCATTACGAATTTTCTAGACATATCACATTTTGGGCGCGGTAAGAATGTGGGCCTTTGTGTGAAACAACTACTGGCAAGGGTACATGGAGGGATCATGTGGATGGACAGGCAGGTCCATATAGATGTAGACCTCATATCTAAAATCACAAGGTTTCCAACCAGTGCCATAAAACCAGAAGACTGCCTGGAGAACAAAGAAAGGGACAAGAAAGTTGCAGAAGAAGTTAAAGCACAGTTCAGGACAAACATGGGAACTAGGGGCATAGTAATAAAGGATATCAACGATTATGCGACAAGGTTTCCCACGAAGTTGATGGCTTGCAACCTTTTGAGGAAGTGTAGAAAGGAAGAGGCCTCAATAGGAGTTATAACAATAGTTGCATAGTGTGCAAAGGGTGTAGTATTCAGTTGGGCGCCCTATTTATTGAATCAGTTTTTGATAGACTGTAGGGATGCACATGATAATGGGACATAATTCCATTATTCCTAGTTATTGATATTGATATCTTTGGTAGACTGGAAGGAGCCCAAATTCTCAGTCTTTTTGGACAGAAGCAGGAAATGTCATGCAACACGGTATATAACTTTATGGTAGGAAAAAGACCCTAAGAACCGACAAGCGAATAATGTAGTATTTGCAATGTTCCTGGAAAATATGCAGCAGAAGACAACTAATGTCTGGAGAATACCAATTGAAGTGGTCCAGGAAAATAAAGGGATTAATAACTTTAAGGCCTCAAGACACCACATTTGGATTCAGGCCAAAAGAGATCCAAAGAAGAAGTGGCTAGAAATGAGGCATTGCACATTGTGCAAAGAAGTAGAATGGATAGTGAAAGACTGGCCTACGCAGTGGAAATTACCGGTCACATAGAAGAAAGGAAAAAAACCTAAGGAATATGCAGAAGCAGTTCCCTCTAAGAAGACATGTAGTCCAGTAAACAATACAAGGAAGGCTACAGAGCACAATCAAGCTTCAAGAAGTAGCACAATAGGAAAGAAGGAAAGGAAGAACGACATTGTGTCAAGGGAAGAAATAAAAGGGGATGGAGAGCAAGTAAAGGGAGATCACTCTCATCAAAGGGAGGTAAAATATGATGACAAATAAAAGAATAAAGTTGAGGCGCATACCTCAACTCCAACCAAGAAGAGGCTCTAACATAGGAGGAGGAAATTAGGAAGAAGATGAAGTATCACAAGAACCCTCCAGTATTTACTATTACAGAAGACAATGCATAATTTGTTGCAGATAAAGTCCAATACAGAGGGTAAAATGAAGTACTTGCAACAAAATAACAAAGAGAGGAGATTATGGATAAGTTAGTAGAATCTCATGACATTTTATAGAGGTTGCAGCTAAGTACAACAGATCATCCTACATCACAATAGAAAGAAAAAGTACAGGAGGCACCAACACATAAAGAACAAGAAGAGATAGTGTAGACAATAGTAAAGAGCAGTGACAGGTTCAAAGTTACATAGAAAATGTTGGAAGTGGATGAGAACACAACGTAGAAACCAATGAAGGGCATAGAACATCTAGAGTTGGTTATGGAAAACATATCCATGAAGACATTATATGGGTTGAATGCGAGTGTGATGCAGGAGGTTCAGTCTATAGCTAGGGTAGATGCCACCAACCTAACAATCGACTGGGAGGTTAAGGAGATATTGTAGGTAACTTGTGAGAACATCACACTGGAGAAGGAGGAGGAGAAATAGTGCACAGGCAACCTAGAGAAGAAACTTGCAGAAGTATACAACAACATACCAGACTGGGCGTAGGTACTAGAGGTCAAAGCAGAAGAGAAGATACAAAGTATTGTGCAGACAATGGAGAAATATAAACATGAGATAACAGAATTAACAGAAAAAATAACTCCAAGCATACCCCCATAAGTGAGGTAACAGAGAGAGAAGGAGGCTATTGCACATGTAGATAGCATAGCGCAGGAGGTAAATAAAGTGGCATAATTATGTGATAGGACTGCACATATTTGGACCAGCGTGGAAGAGGATGAGAGGATCCAACCACTGGAGCAGAGAGAAAAAAATTTGAACGTTTCATTCTAGGACTTAAAGAAGAGGTAGAAGACCATGGCCATATCCCTAATACTAAGGGCCATGCAGGAGCTGAAAAACCTGCGGGCAGAGGTAAAGACCGCACAGGAATAAAAACATGAAGGTTGGCTCAGTTGGAGCCATTTCAGCAAGAGGACGAAAGAATGATAGAAGAGCTCCAAATAGATAAAGGAATACTGGAACATGTGCTTGTAGAAAGAAAAGAAGTGTTGAAAGAGCACATGACAACACATGATTTGGAGATACTAGCAAGAAAGAGCACATGGGCTAAGGAGAAAGCGATAGAGTTGGAAAAGACATTTCATGCGCTGGAGGTAGCATTGCATAAGGTGAACTAAGTATAAGTGGCTCAAGATGAGCCACATGTTAGTGTTTGGGGCCTATTGGCACATGCCTATGGTGGAGAAGATTCAACTTTAGAGAAAATATCGAGAACAACACAACAAACGGGGCAGATTGAACCAAGAAGGAGAGTGTGTCGTATTTTGAGGAAAAGTAGCATGCACTACAGGATTTGCGGGAATACAACACATATGTGGAAAAACATAGCCATGTTAGGGTTAGGTTTTTGGGATGTATTGTAAGGGTTTTAACCCAATTTTGTAGCATAAATAGAAGAATTCTAAGGTAGATTGAGGCATCTATGATTTTGTGTGAGATCTTTGTATGACTTTTTGCATGAAGAAAGTACTTGGAGAACCTTTTTGAGTCTGAATTTTGTATGGTTGAGGGCTACGGAGCTTAGATCAAGCCAATTTGGAGATGTAGTTGAGGGTCAAGTCACAAGTTGTGGAAGTTGGTGTGACACTGGTTCGCCTTAGTACTCTCTATTATCCTATTATGTAATGCGTGCAACGCCTTTTTGATGAATAAGAAAGAAGAAGAATATCTTTGTGAACGTAGCCCCAGGGGGGGTGAACGATGGTAAAACATTTTGTTGCAATGTGTCTGAATGCTTTTACTATTTCTACAATTATGGTTGAAAAGTTAGATGAATGGATGGTTTTAATTACAACACACACTAGAGTATATATACAGAATGAGTATTATCAATGAATGAATTAATGGATCTGATGAATATTGTAGTAGAATGCATGTTAAAGTATAACATAAGTAAAATTAGAACAATCCCAACCCCTTCCATGACTGTAGACACCTGCATCCTTTAGTCACCCATAAACCATCTCGGGTGAGACTGTGTTGTGCACTCTATGCAATGTGTAACTTTCTAGTTTACCATAAGGGCCGATGGTGATAAGGGTTTTTTTGTAGAACCTGGGTCAACCCATACATCCAACAATGCCAAGCATTTTATGAGTTGGGAGATTATGGTACATGAAGAGTTTTATGATGGAAGTGCATGATTAAGAACCCTTGTAAAAGGAAATCCAACCACTGCCAAAGTAATCTCTATCATACAACTATGAATAATATTTTGTATGATTGCTTTGAAAAGGGATATTTACCTACTAATATACACACACAAACGTGTATGTGCATGAAAATGCATGCACGTGCACACACACACCATTATTTATATGATTATAGGCTTGGATATTTGGTAGCGTAACCATCCTTCTTGAGTGCAATTCCCTCAGTTTAAGCTTATCTTTTACTCCTCAACTTGAATAAGTATGAAGATAAAGGCATTGATCTTATTCCTTACTTAGTCTAAGCCAAAAGGGGGCCTCAAGAGAGTATTCTTTCCTTGGGAGGCCCTTAGTAAAAACTTAGAAAAGTTTCTAAGGAAAAATTGGTAGTTTTTGGCATATAACATGAAGATATTTTTCATATGATACAACTTGTATTGCTTGAAAAATATCTTCATGTGATACAACTTGTATCACATCAAAAATAACTTTGTGTGATATGGTGCTAACCTCCAAGACTTGGCACAAAAATTTGACATCAGAGTTTGGAATTACCAGCTTGTCATACAAAGAAAATTTTTCTTATGGTGTGATACACTGCATTGTTGAAAATTTTGTGGCATGTGATATGAGGCAAGGGATTGAATGCCATATGGAGAAAGTTTTTTCTGGGTGTTACATATTGTGCCATAAAAAGTGTTTTGTGGGATATGTTGCAAGCACAAAAATTTTTGGAGCTGCGACATGGAGATGGAGAAGAGATGAGAGAAATTTAAGAAAAAGATAAATCATTTTCGTAGGAGTGAAGTTTTTCTCAAATTCTATATTCCACATAAGAATAAATCTTTGAGTGAGAAATGATGCACGAGAGAATATTTTTGAAAATGTGATGAGAAGTTGGAGGAAGGTGGGATACAACATATTGAGGGAAAAATTATGAAGTGTGATAAATAGAGGAAGAGGCCTCATTTTTCATGAGAGAAGGTTTTCTCTCATTCAATACGTTGTAGGATAACTTTCTGGGGATGCGAAATGATGCTACGGTGAAATTTTTCAATGGCGTGATAAGCCGAAAAGGTAGAATTTGCCTCAATCAACTTGAAGTAAAAAGCGGGTGTACATACAAAGGATTACGGGGCACCATATGAGTGCCACATCGGAAAGTTGATGTGCCACTTGTATGGATGATGATGTGGTAGGAGAGAGAAGGATCTTCAGGAAATTTTAGATGGTCATAACTTCATGCTTGGGACTTCGAATTAAGCAAGAATACAAATGTTGGAAAGATCTCGATGAAGAGAATGCATTTGTGAGCTTGAAAGTGGCCTTAAAATTAGTGTTCAAGAGGAAAAATCTTGAATACCCCACCTCATTAATGCTACTTAGGGGGTTGGGTATGTTACGCATGGTATCAAAGCATGGTTCAAACACTAGACTACTATGGGCTAGGAACTAGAGCTAAGTTGAAGAAAAAATCTATTTGGGATAATATGAAAGGATTAAGAATAAAATGAATGCATCATGTTATAATGAAAACTAATATTTTAAATTTTTTGTCTCGCCATAGAAGAGAAATATGCTAATATTTAGTGTGATTAGTGGCATTCAAGTAATCAACATGGAAGAGGCATCACATGACCAAGAGATTGAATCAAATGAAAGAGGGAATGTGGAAATTCCCATGGATATGGAAGAAACTATGAGAAGCCTGAAATAAAGGCTTCAAATTTTTTGGGTAGGCAATGAAAGATTGATCCAAGCTCAAGAAAAGCAGAATGAGCTTAATGTTGTATTTCCACAGAGTATATCTGAAATTTTGAAGCACTTGCACCAAGGACCAACCATGAGCAATGTAATAAGACTTTCCTCTAAGAAGAGGCACCGTAGTACTAGAATACAAACATCTAGTGAGTGTATGTTAAAAAAATCCTCCGATAAAGATACAACCACTCTCGACAAATAATCCAATAATGGCACAAACCTGCTTCCCATAAGCATAAAAAGAAGAAGCATTCCAAAAATCCCTTGAGGGAGGAGTTTAGGAAAGCTAATACACCTACTTTTGATGGTGAGGTAAAGATAGGTGAAGAATTGGAAGCATGGATTACAGGACTAAGTGTTTCCATGTACATGACTATTTGGGAAACATGAAGGAAAGAGTGGCCATTTTTAACATGAATGGACGAGCTTCTATTTGGCGGGAATCTCTCAAGAATGTGAAATGAATTAGTGAGGAAAATTACCTAGAAACAAATTGAAAAGTATTTCAAGAAGAAATAATTATCAGAAAGATATTATGATGGAAAAATCAAAGAGTTTGACGAGTTGAAATTGGGAAAATTGATAATGGATGACTATGCTAACATATTTTTGGAGTTGTTGAGATATGTTACCTACATCAGAGATGAGAAAGTGAAAATTCAACTCTTTCCAGTGGATTTCCTCAATCCTACCAAGATAGGATTGAATTTTTTGAACTAAGAACCCTTGATGACATAAACCAGAAGGAAAAGTATTTCTACAAGCAATCCAAGGGTAGACTAGAGTTTAACAAAGCTTGGAAGGAAAGAATGAAGGACAAGGCTCATCAAAGGAAGACAGGATTTAAGCCTCAATAATACAAGAATTAGGTAAAGAGTTCTAAGCCAAGCCATCTAGCATGGAATATATTCCATAAAATTGTTCCATACATAGTGAAAACAAGCCTGTAGAGGCAATTTGAGAGAAGACTACGGAACAATGGAAAGGACCACTAAAGTGTTGGGGTTGAAGGGAAGAGAACTTACTCTTACATTGTCTTGATAAGTGGGACAACAACTAAAGTACCTATAACATTTAAGAAGCTATGACAGTCAATGACATAGTAAGGACCATTCCTTGAATTCACATTGTTGTAGAAGATCAACAAGCAGACCACCATGCATCAATGGTGGAAATAGAAGGTAAGATTTCTCATTAATATATTTCCATTTTATTTGACCCCGGATCTAACCTTAGATATGTTGCACTACAGCATGTTGACTCTTGTGTTCTCCATAAGCATAAGAATAGAAATTCATTGTCAGTGAAATTAGCTAGATGGACTAAAAGAAAGGTGAGTGAGATGGTGGAAGCATACCCATTGGATATGAATGGACTACAAATGTGGGAAATAATGAATATATTTCCCTTGGGATCATATGATTTTCTTATTGGCATGGAATGGTTGGAAACACACAAGATTAATTTAGAATAATACTAGAAAGATTTTGAATGTGTGGATGATGATGGAAACCTCAAAAAAATGAAAGTCTTTTTGAATCCTATTTTCATAAGGTAGGTTTTATCATTATAGGTGAATACGTAATCCATGAAAGGTTTCCAAATGTATGTTGTCCATGTGTTGGAGAAACAAAAAATAAGTGCTAAAAAATCGAAGTCTATCCATTACTCCAAGAATTCAGGGACGTGTTTCCAAATGAGATATCGGGATTTCCTCCTAAATGGGACATCGATTTCCCATTTGATCTCATGCCAGGAGATATGCATGTATCCAAGGTTCCTTATAGGATGAGTACCCTTGAATTGGTATATTTGACACTAAAGTTGAAATAAATGTTAGACATGTGATACTTCATGCCAACTGTGTCCTCTTTGGGAGAACCAACACTATTTGTGAAGAAGAAGTACAATACCTTCAGACCCTGTATTAATTAGAGACAATTCAATAAAGTGATAGTGAAAAATAAGTATTCGTTTACATAGATGGATGACTTTCCTGATTGGCTAAGAGGGGCTATTGTATTTTCAAATATTGATTTAAGATCTAGATATCACCAAGTTAGAATCAAGGATGAGGAAATCCACAAGACAACATTCAGGACAAGGTATGGACATTATGAGTTCATGGTGGTACTATTTGGACTCAGTAATGCACCATACACCTTCATGTGTTTGATGAATAACATTCTTAATAAATACCCGAACAAGTTTGTTTTGGTATTTATTGATGATGTCCTCATTTACTCCAAGTTAGAAGAGGATAATGGAGAGAATTTCATAATAGTTTTGCAAGGGCTGAGAGAACATCAATTGTATGCTAAATTCATCAAATGTTACTTATATCAAAAGAAGATCCACTATTTGGGTCATGTTATTTCAGATCAAGAGATTGTGATTGACCCTGAAAAGATAAAGACTATCATGGATTGACCCGCTCCAAAGAATGTAAGGGAGGTAAAATTGTTCATGGGGCTAGCAAGGTATTACCATAGATTCATTCAAGAATTCTCCAAGATAAACCACTCAATAACATCATTTCAAAATAAAGGAATAAGATTTGTATGGTATGAAAAATGTGAAGAAATTTTTCAACAACTAAATCATCTCCTTACCAATGTGCTAATTATCAAGATTGTAGACCCAGGTAAACATTTATTGGTACAAATGCTTGCAAAGAATAACTCATTGGATTTATTATGCAAGATGTTCATGTGATAAGCTATGAGTCTAGGAAGATAAATGAGCATGAGAGAAATTATGTCACTTGCGACTTAGAACTTGTAGCCATAATTTATGCATTGAAGATGTGGCATCACTACTTGCTAAGCCATATACTTTTACTGATGACAGATCACAGGGGGATGAAATATTTGTTTGATCAACCCCGCTTGAATTCCAGGAAAGATAGATGTTCATCCCTTATCAATGCATATGAATTTGAGATAAAAAATGTAAATGGCAACGAAAACAAAGTAGCAGATGCACTCAATAGAAGTATGCAAGTTGCTCACCTAGTAGCCATGAACATGTGAAAATCCAATTTGAAAGACAAAGAAAAGGAAGCCTTATATACCAATGAAAATTTCATTCATCTAAGAGACCTCTTGCAACAAGAGCCATCTAGGCAAGACTGTGATGGTTATTTAATGGTTGAAGACGAATTGTTAACTTACAAGGGTAGATTGTACATACCAAATTTATTAGAGTTGAAGAGGCTTATCATGGATGAACTCCACAAGAAACCCTATTTTGGACACATGGATTATTAAAATATTATCGTGCAAACAAGGAAGAAATGCTACTTTCCTAGAATGAAGAAGGTGATTGCAAACAACATAGCCAAATGCATCAAGTGTTAGCAAGTTAAAGTTGAACACAAGCATCCTGCAAGGTTGTTACAACCCTTATCGATTCTTGAATGGAAATGGGAAATCATACATCATTGGGGACAAAGAAACAACATGATGCAATTATGGTAGTGGTCAACAAACTGAGCAAGGTTGCTCACTTTATTCTTGTAAAGTCAACCTACAAGACGATCAATACTATAGAAATTTTTATTAAGGAAATTTTCATATTACATGACATGCCTAAGTCAATCATATCTGATAGAGATGAAAAATTTACCTCAAAGTTTTGGAAAGAATTGTTTGAGGGATTGGGGACCCACTTAAATTTCAACACTTCTTATCATTCCCAAACAAATGGGCAAACAAAAAGGATGAACCAAACATTGGAAGACATGCTTCACATGTACATGATGTGAAAACCCATGAAATGGTAAGACTACCTACATTTGGTAGAGTTCACTTATAACAATTCATATCAAGCATTGCTAAATAGGAGTTCATTCGAGGCACTCCATGGTAGGACACACAACACCCCGATCAGTTGGATTAATCCAATGAAAAGAATTGTACTTGGACCAAAAATGTTAAAGGAAATGGAACAGAAAGTCATGAAAAGCAAATAAAATTTGAAATTGGCCCAAGATAGGTAGAAAAGACACGCCAACAAGAATCAGAAATACAAGGAATTTAAAGTAGGATATAATGTGTATCTCAAGGTCAATCCACATAAGAGTTCTTTGCAACTAGGTACTTCTGCCAAACTTCTCCTTGGATGTTGCGGGCCTTTTGAAATATTGGAAAGGATGGGCCTTGTAGCATACATGCTTTCATTACCACCAAGTGTTAGAACACATGATGTTTTTCATGTTTCATTGCTTAAAAAGTATGTGCATGATTCTAACCACATGATTTATTTGGTTGTGATTCAAGTGGAACTAGAGGTAGATTTCTGGCCACAACCCTTGCGTATACTAGACAGAAGGGAAACCTTGCTCCAGAAATGAGTCATGGCCCAGGTAAAGGTGCAATGGAAACACTTTAGGTTCAATGAAGCTACATGAGAGTTAGAGGATGTCATGAAATAGGCATGCCCTTTTTTGTTTACAATATAAGAAATTTTTGTAATTCACATAACACTGAGGACAATGTTATTCGAAGGAGGAGGGGGTGTAATGTCCCTATTTTGATCCCCTAACAAATTTTAATTAATTATGTTTAGCATTGTTTTATTTTTGGCATGAACATTTATTAACATGCTAAGTTGAATTGGATAAATCAAGGAAAATGTATATGTATATTATTTTAATGAATGAAAATGCCAAGAAATTGAATGAGGTATGAGCACCTACAGGGACCATGATAACATGAGCGGGGAATGGTGAGGGGGCCTATGGGGGTTTACCTTGTAAATAATTCCAAGCCACCCTTGTAAAAACCAATTTTTCTCATATTTGAATTTGAAAATACTTCACTCATTTTCCCTCCAGCCCAAATCATATAATAAGAAGACTAGGTTGGTTGAAGTGTCTCCTCCCAACAATTATTAAGCCTAGGTGGTAGTTGAGAAAGTCCTCTCAGAAACAATCTGGGAATTTTTGGATAACCCATGACTGCATAGGGAAGAGAAAATATTGATTTTGTGGGAGATGCACATGAATGGGTAATCAAACAAACTTTGTATGTAGATCAAGAACATAGGAAGGGATGCGACATAATAATTGTTGAGTAGAACTAGTGAGGAAAACCTATGTTTCAAGCTAATAATTCATGTGGGAATCTCCCTGACGTTAGTGGAACTTTGGACAGTGGGTTCATGGCCTTGATGGGAACACTAGAATAATTGAAGGAGGAGTTACCTGAGGGACTGTGGAGTAGTGAAGGTGAGCTCACTCTTGTTCTATGTTGAGCCACTAAGAGGGGACACCAATAATTGTGGGAGTCCTGGGAGCCGAGAGGAATATTCCCTATGAAATTGACCTTGGGAAAGTTTGTCATTTTCCAAATTTACTGAGAGTCACCCAAGTTATCCTTGGTGGTATCATGATCTGGCTAGGGGGTGGATAGTTACATAAAGGAATGTGTAGTTGAGCCTACGATTAAGTGGAAAAGTGCTCACCCTCAATTAGTTGTTGGGTATATTTAACTTTAGATAATCGTTCTTACTATGTTAAAAAAATTACATACAACCTATTTCAATTGTCTTATGATTTATACTTGCATTTGGTTATGAGATGTAAGTGTTTGTTGTAATATTTTAGGAAAGGAAATTCTATGTATGCTTATTATAGAGTTCAATCTCAATCATACTTTTAGCATGCCCCTAGTTAACATTGTTTTTCTTAATAACTAGAATGACATGAAAGGGTAACTATGCTTGTGAAATATGATATATTCTTTTGGTGGCTTGTTTTCATATTTGAATTTACGGTTATGACTTTGTAGCATGTGTTGACTCATTTTTCATCCACCTATTCCTAAATTTCACAAAGTGTTGTGAAGATCATATCCCTATGAATTGTTTTTACTAAAGTAGGTGGGATACCCTAGTAAAAGCATCAAAGTTGATTGATCGTGTTATACTTTTCTATGGCACATACTTTATCAACATTTCGATAGGGTAATTGATTCATCATTTCATCGGTTTGAGATGCTTCCTTGTGCATGTCATCAAAGAGGTCTTTTTTAAAGGTTTATTAAAGTATTCTTTCAATCACATTACTAAAAACATGATATCATTATACCGGGGTGATGATATTTGTCTTGACACATATGAAGTTATGGTTCATAACAATTCACTTTGGTGATATATTATGTTTTTTTGTGTGTGGTTTATATCCCTCACAACACTCAATGGCATTGGAGGTCTATATTCATAATCATGGTCAAGAAGTAATAACTATGATATGACACATTGTAATATCTAAAATAACATATATGTTCATAAGCTTTGGATATGCCTAATCTCTCAATACATTAAGTTTTACTTTGGCACTTATACACAAAGGCAAGGTATGTTGATATAAAAGTGATAAGGGTTATAATATGGCACACGTTGGTGATTTCATATATTATGAATATTCCTCACACCTCTCAATGTATCAATGGATTGCATTAACAAATTCTATGATGCAAATGGTTGTTTAATGTGTTTTTTTCTGTCACCTCACAGTGACATATCATATCTGAATGATTTTGAAAATAATTAATATGGTGCATTTATGTAACGTCCCCTCTGTTACAACAACAAAAGAGTGAGTACAAAAGAGGTATATTTCATTATTATGTTTTTTTTCAAACAATTGTTAGAACAAGTGAGATGCGCCACAACATACATTAATAACTACATAATCAATCTGAATGCAACATCACTATTAATCAATTAACCACATCACATAAGATAATATAAGGAATCTTCCCACCCAACCTATCTTGCAAGGTTAGGATCTCCAAGACACATAATCAACACTCAATTCCAAGATTCATCTGATTGATTTTGACCACTTAAGTTCTCAGGATTAATGACTGTTCTAAAGAGATAAGAGATATTTAGTTCCCTTAACCACAATCATACTCCAAATTTTCATGACCCAATCAACAACAATACCCTTCATAAATTTCTTAAACATAGAGTATAATCTACTACGATTTTACAATCATGAAGCAATACCCATGTGTCACGGGCATGAACATTTTATATCATCTTAAAAATACAACATAACTAATACAATGTTAAATATTGAACGTGCATGTGAACGTGCATGTGAAATAATAAAAGAAATCAATAATTCCCTTAATGTATCCATGCACCATCTAACCCATAATATATTTGATTAGGTTCAAGGAAACAATAGTTTTAAAGGTACCACAATAATTGTCAAATTAATATTTTATTTAAGGAATTCATAGATAACTAATTATGTTAGAATATTCTTACATATATAGTTCCAAACCCAAGCATAAATTAACATTAATCCATAGTATATAACTAATTGCATCTTATTCGAAACGCAATACAATTTATAAAAGAAAGTGCATTCCAAGGTATCGAAAAACCTGACTTTCCCATACTTAGAAAGTTTTTTCATACTTTCAAATTGGTCATTTGGAATCACATAGGCTTACTAAGATAAGGAGTTAAGACAATTTATTCCTTAAGCTTTATTATTTCACTCTAACTTCCTTTCCATAACTCTTACATGATCTCTAAGAATTCTAAATGCATACAAATAAATGAACACAATTAATTAAGTTTAGGCCCCGAGTTATCCACTTAGATATATAACTTATTCATTCCTTAAGTCTTGATACCAACCAATTCCTTGACTCGTAAGTAACAATTTAAATACATGATCTGTATGAGTAGGAATACACATGTATACCTACACTTTGTAATTATAAAAAATATGTAGGTGAATAAGGAAATAAAATAACCATCTAAGGAGTGGAACTTGTCAAGACTAAACCCATGATTACATGGTCTCATTTAATATTGTAATATATTTTTCCTTGTTTTTTTCTCTGACCAAAATGAAATAGGTGTGAGTATGGGGTCGAACTACTCCAAGAATAAAATTAGTCGACGCTTTCCTTACGAAATATCTGATCATTGCTTACTTAACATAGGGTACCTTAGGTAATATCTTACCAAGCGAAACTGGGTTGAATAAGCCCTCAGATTTACCTTAATATTTAAAACAACGAATTAATAAGGGTGCACTCAGTGTGTAAAGAGTAACTGTGTTCCTGGTTTAAGTTATTTCTTGAGATCTTTCTTGTTGTTTATTAGTATGGACATTTATCCTTAGCAATGGCCAGCTATCATGTTATGGGATCCTTTGTCCTGCGCAGATCTGTTTTGATGGGATCTTTGTCCTGAGCATATCTGTTTTGAGGGGAACCTATGTCCTGCACATATCTCCTCCATCTTGGGCGGATCTCCTTTGGGCAGATCTTCTTTGTTTAATCTGTCTTGAATTTATGACGGGTCTAATGTGTAGATTATTTTTGTTTAATATGTATTCAATTTATGATAGGTGGTTGGACGTCAAATCTAAAAAAACTCCACCATTAAAGTTTCTGGCAGAGCCAAATTCTACAATCTTTAAAGTCAACATCGCCTTACAAACAAACTTGTAAAAAAGATTTGCGTGCACAGATGTAGTAAGTAAAGCTTCAAATTTACCTCGGATAGGTAGTGATGAGGCCATCTTCGCAATGCAGTGAGTAAAGCTTCAAATTTACCTCGGACGAGTAGCGATGAGGCCATCTTCGCAATGCTTCAGACTTGTCGAAGGGATATCCACAGAAATGGCAACTGAACGTCTTTTTTAGATGAATTCACATTCTCATTGTTTAGATTGGAGTATTTTACGACATTTACTTGGACTTTGGCCGCTTGAGAGTCACTTCCACTTGCATTTCCATTTAATTTTCCATTTACAGTTTCTTTGAAGCCCTTCTTCTTCTTTTCCACTTCTCCGCTTCGCTTCTTGCTAATTCTTTTCTTGGAATTGGATTCATCCAAATCTATGATATCTTTGGCTTCCGACCATCTTCCCTCGACCCTGGCCTTGACAGTCACGGGTGTCGTTGATCTTGTTGCTGATTGCAGCCAAGTAAAAAGAGCTTGAGTCCTCATTCTTCCAGAATATCAAAACTCTTTCCTTCCAAATGCAAATGCAGCTCAAAGAACACAAAAATTTTCTCACAAAACCCTAAGAGCAGAGCTAAATTTTGCAGAAATAAACTCAACCACACAGGAGACTAAATGTTGAATCTCGGAAGTCCATTTAACCACACCCACCCCGCCGTGTGACAACCTGCATTATGATTTCTTTCGTTGTCTCTGTGCATTTTTTTCGCCTCCAAGAATTCTTTGTGCTTGGTGGTAAGCTAATGAGCCCATCCAGGTGTCACCGACGTTATAACATAAAGAAACTTGATTACCGGAAACCACTACCTTATCTGGTGTTCTCCAGATACTCTGGGAACCACTACCTATGTATGCATAAAGGAGATTGTATCAAAAAAATTCAAGAAATCAGAAATCATCTGAGAAAGCACAAATGGAAGATTGGGAAGAAAAATGTAACATGCTTCTCTATGATCTGAACTTCCAATTAATCCAAAACAGTGAAAATACAAATGACAGTCAATTAATGGTGCAAAGAGATGCGCAAACAACTGTTCATAGATTTTTCTTTTTAGAACACGGTAGTTCGAATGCCATACTTGCTATCACTACAGATATTGTAGTATGATGTGTAGTATAATGTACACCAAACAAAGTAGTTTTCCAATAGGTACAACATGGTATGCAACTCAGTATCCATGCAAGGGACTTGACCCCATCACATTTGAAGTTTTATTATCCAAGTTTGGAAGGTGACAGTTGTATTAATGGCTTTAGCGTCGATGGTTGGTATTGTTGTATATTGGAAAAAACTAAGAATAAACAAGCATCTCCATGAAGGTCAGGAAATAACTTGAATTTTAGGAATATCCTAATGAGATATAGCAGAAGTTTACTGCCTGCCAGCCCGAGAGTCCACCTATCAATTTGTATATCGCGGAACTCTGGGTGATGTTTGGAGGACACAGAACAATAGAAGCGCAATTTTGAGCGAGCCATCCCGAGAACCCATGATCCAAAATGTGGCTAAGTATGGAATGAGGAAGCCGTCGGTCGGACTCGTGATACATAAGCATGACTATAAATGTGAACCCGTGAGTCCGCCAACCCGTG
>JZKD02S1830322.1:229139-260942 GCA_000966675.3 Picea glauca
TATTTTAATTTGAATAATTAAAATTATTTAAAAAAAAATACATGTTTAAAATTAAAATATCTATGAAAGCTAATGGTTATATGGAAGTTTGAGACTATAAAGTTTAAATTTCGTTAAATTTTATTAAAATATGTAAGCGAATGGTTATATGGAAGCTTGAGATACTAATTCAGAAGATAAATTTTAAGAAAATAAAGTAAGAATTACCATAATTAAAGTTAATGGTATCATGAACATTTCATTTTAACATGATCAACCCTTAATAATATAAAATAACCTTTTTATTTTTATAACTAAATTACTTTTTAAGACTTCTTCAAAATTTATAATATAAGCGCAATCTTGAGCCAGCCAGCCTGGGAGTCCAACTGTCAATTTGTATATCGCGGAACTCCGGGTGTTGTTTGGAGGACACATAACAATATAAGCACAATTTTGAGCCCGTGAAACCACGATCCAAAAAGTGGCTAAGTATGGAATGAGGAAGACGTCAGTCGGACTCGTGATACAAAAGCATGACTATAAATGTGAACTCGTGAGTCCGTCAATCAATGCACCTAAACATTTTCGTAAAAACTACTAAGAAAAGAAACCAGAAAGCTAAAGTAGAGGGGAAAAAGAAATATATTTATGCTTATCCCTAAAAAGACATCAAAATAGAAATAGCTCTGGCTAATAATAAATATTCCATTTATTTTTATTTGTTTTTGTATTAAAGGGGTGATTATTTGTAATAAATATACATTTTTTAAATATATTTAATTAGTAAAACTAGCACAACATGAACTCGATTAAGAGAAACTACAACGTTCAAAAGTAAATCAAAAGAAAGCACTGATAGAATTTGGTTGTGGCGATGTATTCTTTCGCTATGGCATTGCCATAAACAAATTTGAACTATTTAGTTTAAATAGTATTAAATTAATACATCTGAGCATATTTTGCACTTGTCCATGATACAATTAAGCTGAGGATAATCTTATTCTGCAACTATAAGCTCAATTGTAAATTAACTTTGCAGTTATTCATGATATATTAATATTAATAAATATTCATTTTTTAAATATATTTAATTAGTAAAAATAACAGAACATGAACAAGATTAAGAGAAAATACAATGTTGAAAAGTAAATAAAAATAAAGCACTGATAGAATTTGGTTGTGGCGATGTATTCTTTGGCTATGGCATTGCCATAGATGAATTTGAACTATTTAGTTTAAATGGTATTGATTTAATACATCTGAGCATATTTTGCACTTGTCCATGATACAATTAAGCTGATGTTCTACAACTATAAGCTGGTGATAATCTTTCCAGGTAAATTAATTTTTAATTTACTTTTAATTAACTTAACAAATTAACTTTTATTTTTTTCGAATAAATTAACTTTTATGCAGGGACTACGCTGCCATGCAACACTTGTTAAAAGAACGCTTTTACAATACGTCTTCCAATCCAACACTAAGAACCAAAAAAGAAGAGAAAGGTGACAACGATATCATAGATTAGCGACCCTTTTTAAAACAAAACCGAGGTTTAACCACACTAGTCAGCAAGGGATGTCTTTGTAATCGTTAAATTATTTTACATGTATTTATGAGTCTTCTGTTTGGGAGGAGGGATCTCCGACCTGGCAAAGATGTAATAATTATCTTGAAGATTTCTTACCTGAACTGGAAACTACAAGGGTTGAAGATGGAGTCTACTTCGCGACGGGAGTAAACGAACCGATTAAAAGATTCTTATCTTCACGCCAACCCCGTCCTGTGCCTGCGCTAACTATCTTCTACTCAGGGCCAGTTCACTCACAACTAACTGCCCGTGAAGGATGGAGGGACGATAATTCCAATTCTAAGGATACCAGTTGTGAAGTTGAAGGATCAATTCTGGATATAATTTAAATGAGGTTGAGAATCAATCACGGGCGATACTAAACTATATAAGTTCAAGGAAAATAAAAACAAGAAGTAAAACCACGAAACATCAGACTTAGCTGGAGGGAAATTAACAGAGCCCATGGTGAGGAGGCATGAGGCGGACAAGAAGGTGTCATGCATTTAAAATTCGATATAGCTTGGAATTCAATAATTGAAATCAAATATTTGTGCTCTAGAATAACCAAATAAACTTTCATTTGCTAATACAGTAGCATAAGAAAAATATGAAAAATCCATAACATGCTATAAAACATGGGGATTTAAATCCGATTCTACGTTGCCATTATACTGAATTTCTACGACACCATTTAATAAATTTTCAAGGAAAATAAGCAAGCAATTTAAATTATAGACAGGAACAACCATTTACATTTACACCTTTTTAGGGAGCTTTAAACTAGGGTTAAATCCGTCTCGGACGCTTTCCATTACTGTTATATCCACACTAATATTTCACCTTACATTCTTATTACTCCACAATTCAGTATTGAAAACTTTTATTTAACCACACCAAACTGAGAGGATCCATATCACATTCGCATTGTCTGAGACGATACACTTCCATAAAATTTCCTGGCGTAGATTTAAATGAAACCCTGACTGCATATTAGATCCAGGCTTCCGAAATCGATTTACTCACGGGATTTTTCTTTATCAGTATTATAGGAAATGAAATCAATAAATATCAATGTAATCTTATGAACAGTAAAACAAATCTATAAAGTAAGCTAAAGATCAATTCGATACCATTCCACAATATTCTACAACGATCATACATCTTTATTGCAATTCACAAATAGATCCACAATGGATTATCAATTCAATTGGTAATTTATTGATGTTACGATAAAAATGCTCAAATTTTTAAATACCGGAACCAAGAAGACAGAGAGTTGGCGGTTCCCGTCCAAGTCTTGTGCTCCTTCTGTTCTCCTGATTGTTAATATCAACTTCACCGGTACCTCCCAGTCAACGCTAGGGGTATTCTTCTTCCCTTTAACCCTCGAGTTGCAAAGAGGCCACACACAAAAACCAGAAAAAATAATAACTCCAAGCTTTCCTCGCAAGGAAGAGCTTCCACTCCCTCTCCAAGCTTGGTATCCCAACACTCACAAGTAAAACACAGTCAAACAAATTTTTGCAGCATAACCTTCTTACCAAAACCAAGATGCCCTTTTCTCCTCTACACCATTTGTTTTATATAATTTTCCCCATTGAAACATGTCCACTTGAATCATGGACCTCTCAAACTAGGTAATCGTTAACCTACCATTTGAGCCATGATGGGAGTGCTAGTAGGTTGTGACAGGGACATTGCCACACCTCTCCCTCAATATCTAGTTTTTGTGCATGGCCCCTTTACTCCTTATGTGAGTCGAATTAGCAAGCATCATCAGCTTGCATCCAATGACAAAACACTGTCAATGATCCATATACAAATATCATACTATAATCAATCATATGTCATATGTGGGTAAATGAAATATTCAAACAAAACACAATCCACTCCCTGACTCAATCTGGAGTCCAAGGAAGTCTATTGATGCCATTAACATCCATAATTTTTCATGTGTCCTGAACATTCAAGAAAACTCGTCAATAACATCTGTCAATATATATACATCAATATAACAATAAGTTACAACACATCATCATCATCATCATCATCATGTATAATCTATAATCGAAATCAATTCACAGTGTACCATAACTGGATCACTTGCACGCAAGTGTCCTCAAAGAATAAGTTAATAAAGTGTGCTCGGTAGAGTGAGATGTTACAATTTATTATTTTGAATTTGACTCTACGTGGTTTCAATGAATTAAAGGTTTATAACAAAGGATTGATATTATTTGACCTTGGATGTGTTATGAGGTTGGCATATTAGTGGTGAGTTGGCCATTACGTGAGCCATGCATTAAAATTTGGAATGAGTGGGGCATTAATGTGATTGAACCCATGCTTTACCATCTTTGGAATTTGTTAGGATTGCTTCACTTGATTGTTTAAGAATATGGAGAGAGATATGTTGCTACATTTTATCTCCAACTAACTACTTCCTAGTCATTGTGCAACCGCTCGAAGCTTGAACAATTGATTTAGACTTGGAATTTGTATAAGAGCAACTTCTACTCGACAAGGTAAGTACCCATGTAGTTTTTTTAAGCATTATTGTAGCTTATTTTGTTGATAAATGAGTTGATAAGGCTCTATTAGTTGGTTGTTAGTGTGATTGTATTCTTTCCTCATCCTCCCTCTTATGCTCAGAGAATTTTTTATGAATTATGTGTTGACGATTAAAATCGTAATGATGAATTCCACCCGTAAAGTATTGCTAAGGCCCTATTATTTAACTATGCTAATAATATAATACTAGTAGGTGGGACCCCTTGTAAACTAGAGGTGCAAGGATAGATATATCACACAATTTATTTGTTGCTATTTTGATGTTGCCTACACAGTCCTACATGGTTGACAATGCAGTCTTGGTTTCATTTTGACATGGTAACAGGTGGATGAAGCATTTTGGTGGAATGCTTTTTGCGATCCAAAACATTTTTTTATGGTTATGAGGAGCATGTTATTTACAGTGGCTATGATTTAACCATGTCACTAATCATTGTTATCGATTAACTAGCCATATATATGCAAGAGATATTCTAGTGATATCACAATCAAAACAAACAAACAAAGACCTATGAAAAAAATTCTAAATAGAAAGGAGTTATATATAGAGCTATAATAAAGGATTATATGCAAATGGAAAAGTTAAAACATATTAGTGTTAGTCCTAAATATTATGCTATTGTTGGTTAGTGGGCTATGCAAATTTCATTAGATTTAAATTGGGCACATATAGAATTGCAATATGTATGATGGCATAGAATTATGGCAAGGGTTAACGTGTAAATGATATTGGGTGGCGCACTATGCAAGGGATATCGTCGCAGATTTCAAATGGTTTGGCATTGAATACATGGTTTAATCGATTGGTGAATGTAATGCGTGTTGGTTGTCTCGTACTTCGAATTGAATAGACGAGGTGATGGAAGCGACGTGAATTTACTACACGTCACTCCATACTCCCCCTATCGGCCGTCACCCTAGCATTTTTCCTTTGTTTCATTTTTAAATCTGTTGGTTGTGAAACTCCGCATTTCAGGCTCTTGGAAGGAAGAAGGCTCGACCAACTCGCCATTTAAGTGTTTTTCTACAAGTATGATTCTTTTTCTCTCCATCCATGAGGTATTCTCTATTGTATGAACAAATGATGGCTCAGTGATGCTTGGACTCTGTGTGTTCCTGAGAATTTCGACTATGTAGATGTGCATTATCTCTCTCCGTGATGACTGTAAAATGTTTCAGATTGCAAGAAAAATAATTTTTTTTTTTAAGTTGTGCATTGACTGGTTGCTCAATCAGTTTAATATTGTGATGGGTCTCTGTGGAATAATAAGTGAATGTTGGTTGATGATGGAGGGTTTCATTCTGTGTACTACCATCAGTTGTTTTGTTCCCTCATAGTCATGACTGTAACCCTTACCCAATCGCAGAGGGATTCCCCACAGTTGCTGTGTTATTTCATCAAACCCTGAGTCATGGTCATTGGCTTGTTCTTACTACCTTCTCACCGAGGTATTCCAAGATCTAGTCTTGGGTGGCCCTAACATTAATATATGCATCTATGTTTGTGGGTTGGTACAAGTTATATCTCGACGTTATGTCAAAAGGATGTTTGTGTCCTCGCTGGTGTTGTTGTCAAGTGATTCAGCTCTTGAGTTGGATAGAGATGTTATATCTCTATGTTTTCTTTCAATAATTGCCACTTTTCAATTAAACATCGCCTCTCCTCTGTAAGTGCTAAACACACCATGTGCATTGGGTTTTACTCTGCCTATCTTTGCTCTCCTCGGGGGTTGATCATTGGTCCCATCCAGGACTTGGAGTAATAAGAAGACTGTGTGGCTCATTATTGTGTCTTTTTTGAAAGATATTTTTGTCTGTGGTTGATAAGTCTAAGAAGACCTCCAGCTCTCTATGTTATTGTTAAAATATGAACGCGCTCTTGTTATCTCCCTGCATTTGATTTTTACAGAGCCCGATTTAAATTCCAACTGTCTTTTCTCTCTTCGGGCACCTTCTGGGTTGTCAAATATTGGTTTATCAGTGGAATGGTTATGGAGGTTTAAGGTCGAGTCTCTGTCTCATCCTTCTATGATAAAATTGGTTGAACAGTTACGAATGGGAATAGGCACTTGAATATAGTCAAGAATTGTCTTCTTTCATTATGGTTTCATTCACTGTGTTTTACCAGCGTGGTCTTGATCGTAATTGGAAACACTTGTGTGTTTTTCTAGGCCCGATCAGGGTTATGGCCAGTTTTAAAAAACTATGTCTGTTTGTAATTGGTTATGTTCACTTCATATATTATATTGGATCATCATACATATTACCAATGGTTTTAAAGGGAAGTTATATCCACAGTGATAAGGCTCGGCCACTCGGGTTTTATGTTTTAGTAGATTGTTGTTTCATTGCAAGTTTTTGTCGATTGATATGACAAAGACTGTGTATAATCAAGCATGCTTTGAAGTTTGTTCGCGTTTTTAAAAGAGACCCATGTATATTTAAATTTGGGCCCGATTGTAAATTGGTAGACAATGGATGTTGAGTATTATCGTGATGCATTATGGTTTATCAGGGATAGATGTCGAGCATATTACTGTGCATTTTCTTGATTATTTAAAAAAAAAAAAAAAAAAAAGATCAGCGCTTTGTTAAACAAGACTGTTGAATGGAAAGCGTGTGTTGTTTATAATTTATGATTGCATTGACTGTTATGAATTGAGAAATTTTGGGAAAGTTAATTATTGGAACAACAAACAGTTTGGTACATGATTGAGAAACAATGAATGTTGGTGCTTTTTGGATTGATTTTAATACAAAGTTATGATTATTGATTACTTAATTTGTTTTATGAACAATATCCATTAATTTCCCTATCATTCTTTCACTTTTTCGCACATTATGAATCCCCTCACATTCCCAGATTCACTTTGCATGCCCTATTCTTAAAATTAAATTAAAATTAAATGGAAACTCGGTATTACATCAATTAAAGGATGACACAGAGATGGGTCACAATTGATATGATTTTTTTATTATAACAAAGTTGATTGTTTAAATGATTTGTTGAGAAATAATCATGTTCTAATCCCTTTCATTTTATCACTTTTCCTCTCAATACAACCCCCTCAAATATCCCAGAACCCTTATTCACCCCCTACTCATTGACAAGTATTAAACAATTTTTATGGATTGGATTGCATGGGTCTGATGTGTTGTTGAGACAAACTTTGTTTCAGATTTAAAGAGATGCCATGTATGGTTTGTTTAAGAAGATAGTTGCTAATAAATGTTGCATACAGGATGAGCTTCTTCAACAGAGGAAGCCATGGAAGAAATAACAGGGGTAGAGGGAATTGGAACAGAGGCCCTAGAAGGTTAAGATTTTCAATACATTTTGATGTAGATCCACAAGAGTTAAACCAGCTCTTCCAAGTTGGATTATTCAACTGGATTGGACAAGGGGTAGTCCAACCTAGGCCAGAAAGGCCTCCCTTCCAACCCCAACATGTCCCTGGTATCCCAGTCCCCCCTCATGTCTCATTACAACCTGAAGTCCCTGAAAATGATGGATGGCAAGAGATTGTTCACCCAATAGTCTCCCAACACCGTGGCTGGCCCAATTTGTCTCTACCTGCTCCTCATCAACTGGTTAACCCAAATGTCCAAATTTACCCTGCACACTCACTTGTACAGTCTTCCCACGCAAGCAAGAGACTCAAAAACGAAGCCCGCCACATGCATGATAAAGGAAAAGTTGTTTCTGCCCCCTCCTCTCCCTCAAGTGATTCAACCAAATCCATTTCATCCTGCATGAACTTGAGAGATGACTTCTCTCATGTTATCAGTGAGATCAAGCCTAAAGGCTCCACACTGCCTAAGGCTAATTCAGAAAAGTCAAAGGGAGACAACAACAACAAAGGGAAAATTGCCTCTCAAAGTGGCAAATATGGTTTTTGAGTATATTTTATTATTGATTGTTGAGAACAACTAACTGTTGAAGTTTTTGGACAACATACTATTTTTGGATATTTTGGATATTATATTTTTGGATATGGTTGAAAATATCATTGATATTTAATTTTTCAAAATTATGAGAATGATGATGGGAGCCACAAGGAGGGATGTGTTTGATTGATTGATTAGTTATGTTTATTTTTGTTAAGAAACTAAAGGGATTTACAAGGGGTCACAACTACTAGTTATTATTTATTAAAGACCCTTATTATTATTATATCAATTCTTCCCCTAAACTAAAAGTTAGTTGAGTTTTAGTTAACTTAACTAAAAGAGGTAGTTGAACCACTTCAACTAATTTTGATTTCTTAAAGGAAAAAAGAGAAGGAAGAACAAGAATAGAATAGAAAGAGAAAGCATACTAATGTCTGCTCTTGAGTTTTATTGAGATAGTTCAGTTTTCATTCATTCTTTAATTCATTAAAATCTTAATTCTCTTTTATGACAGCAGGGTCCTATTATAGACAACAAGATTCAAGGTTGAATTACATCATTCAGACACTTGTTTTCAGAGGTGTTGATATATCTTTGATAGTCTGTGTAGACTTGTCTATTTATGAATTAAATTTCATGGCTGATAAAGGATATTGTGCAGAGTCGAGTGGGTAGCAATCTGTGGCAAGTTGATCTAGATTTTAAAGTTTAGTTTTTTACTTTTTGTCAGAAGTCCTTTTGTATGGTTTTTATCAGGGACATTTAAGTTTGACTTTGGTCCAAACTCCCTCAGGGATTTTTGTAAAGAGAACAATTCTTTTGATTTCTTGGAATGAAATAAATGATTTCTATTATGTCTCGTCTGTGTTAATATGTGACTTGGTATTTTTGATTTTGTCTCCACATTTACTTTTGCATCTGTTATATTCAGAAAATTATATAAAAATGTTGAATTTCACAACAATCTTTTATTTATAAAAAAATCAGCCTAAGCCCTTATAACTAATACTTGTGGATTAGGAGACAAATTTTGAGGCTATAAACATAGGGTGATATTCCCACCTATCTTTCCTTAGCCAAGCAAGATTTGAAAATGCTCGAGTAAGATTATTTCATATATTTTCCTCAACATTATGGTAATGTTATTTGAACTATTGGTTGTAGAGACCTATGTTGAAAGCAATCACACTATGTTTGTTTCTTTTGTGAACTCTCGATTTTTTGAATGTCACCCATTCATTTCATCATTTTCCATACTTATATATCTCTCATCTCGACATACTTGGGTATTTTGACTGTAAAATTGAATTTTTTAGAGGTAAAAGAGTTATGGGTTAAGCTCACCATGATGATCATTCTTTTCACATTAAAATCTGACCTAGGTTCAATCCAAAATATGTTTAAAAGTTTGAAGAGAAGTATACAATATTAAACCTTGTTTTTAATTGTTTGATTATTGGTGATTCTCCTTGGAATAATTGTGCAAATTCATGTGCTTCAACTTGTCATTCTTATCATTTTCCTTACTTGGTATCCCTCCCCCATGTTGAAATAATTTGGTGTTATCTCGAGCTTTAATGTGATGCTGAATTTTACATTCAAAAGATCCCATTCCTCATTTTCATATTCTCATTTTTCTTATGATTATACTATGAAATTTTCATATTGTCTTGGTATGGTTGTATAACCAACTGTGATGAAGATTTTTCAGGTTTAAAAATCACCACAAGAATTGCTTTTTACTATATTCATCTTGTGTTTGGGTCAAACAATATTGATAAGTGAACTCGATAACTATAGCCATCAACAAAAAAGTGAATGTATTGGTTTTCAAAAGAATGATATAATGTTTGTCTTCGAGTTATTTTTAAATATGTTTGAAGTTCATTGGGTGTACCAAACCTAAACCTAAGCCATTTTGCATGATTCCCACTTGCAGATACATATATATATATATATATATATATATATATATATATATATATATATATATATATATATATATATATATATATATATATATATATATATATTCTGATTATCATTCAAAAGTGCCCACAAATAACAAAATGAACACAATGTAACAATGGTGGTTGAGTTGAAGTTTATAATGAGTTTTTAACCTCCATTTTCCCACTTTCCATATACCTTTTCCATGAGCATGTTTAATATTTCCATGTTTCATGAAAAGACAATGGCCCAGAATTTATCAATAACATTTATGCAGAGAGTTTATACATATAATGACAGAGATCCACTCCAATCATTCATAATTTCCATTTTACATTCTTAATTCATTTGGTCCCTATTTTTATTAAAAAAAATATCAAAATGTTTTGGCATAAAGAAGTATATTGCATGAATTTTATGAAGAGGTTTTCAAAACAATTTCATTTTAGTAGATGGAAATAAGAGGTTGAAATATTTATGATGAGTATGCATGAGATTTTCTTCCTTAATCCTACATAATTCCTTTCTCATTTCCCTTTTTGCATACTTGATCTACCATGCTATTGTCATATCCTTGTTAGTCATATTCAATAAATTTTGCATAAAATGTCTTTTTGCTACATGTTGTATTTTAATTTAAGATTTTTATTGACTGTATGAAATGGTAATAGATGACTTTATTCAGTGGGGGAAGCAGAGGAAATAATAGGGGAAATTGATCTGAATTTTAAGGGGGTATATGGTCTAAATTTGGATGCAAAAGTCATAAATCTATAAAGTTAATAGACTGCCTATGTGGATCAAGGAGATGCTCACCTCCTCATTAATTAATTGGGCTAACAGGTTGCCCATATGGGTCAAAGAGAGTTTCATCTCTCCATTATTGTATTGGGTTTTATTTTTCACTATAGTTAGCTGGGTAGTTAGATCTATTATTATAATAATAGAGACTCATTTAATGAGCTCTTCCCATTATTGTATCGGGTTTTATTTTCCACTACTTAGTTAGTTGGGTAGTTAGATCTATTATACTAATAATAGAGACTCATTTAATGAGCTCTTTTTTACTTTGTCCAATGGACCATTTTGTAATGCTATATAAAGTCCTAACAAGCCTTCTCATAAAATCAAGTTACTCATTTTGTCTTCTCTCATATTTTTTTTATTGTTCATTGTGAGATTAATTAGCTCTGAGTTATTTACTAGTAATTAGTTTCAGAGGTGAGGCTCCTCTTTGAGCCTCACCTCCCAAGTACTTCATTTATGTGTTTTTTTTTGTCCATGCTTCTTTTCATGCAATATTGGCATTTCTAAGCTCCTCCTCTCTCAGCATTCAATCCATCTAGATCTCAACCCCCGAGATCTGGATCAGTGGTATCAGAGTAGGTACGTTCTCCATCGGGACAAGGGTTTGAAGCATGTTGTGGGTTTAAACATTTGCAATAATCACCAACCTCCTTTTGGTATTATCGAAATCCATTTTTCGTACCATACATTATAAGAATCACAGTTGGTCCACAAGCACTACATGGTTTTTTTTCCCCTCGGATCTTCGTTCACCATTACAAGGAGAACCATACATGGATTCACTACATCCATACATGGATTCGCTACATCTATTGGTCTGCAACATTTTCAACAAATTTGCAGGGTGTTCATGTTGTCCATGGAGGTTCCACAACCTCTACAACAACCCATGATGCTTTGCAAACCCTTGGCATCCTTTATGGCCCTCTACACTCGACCAACTTCAAAGAGGTGTTGAAACCTCTACACAACATTTCAAAGGCTCTACCATATCTCATTGGAAATATCTCTTTAAGATATAAAATGAGTATTTCACGGAATCTCATTTGGCTTCCTGGTTTGAGAGATATCATTGATTGAATCTCAACATGTATTTGACCCAAGGAGGTCACGCTTACCACCATATTCAACGGTACATTTCTCTATGCTCAGTCAACTACATAGGTAGTTCCACATACTTCTAGAAATATATCTTCAATATCTCAAATGGGTATTTCTCAGAATCTCATTTCGCTTCTTGGTTTGAGAGATATCATCGATCGAATCTCAACATGTATTTGATTTAAGGAGGTCGTGCATACCACCATATTCAATGGTATTTTTCTCCCTTCTCAGGAAACTACAGAAGGATTTACACATAATTCTGGAAATATCTCTTCAATATCTCAAATGTGTATTTCACGGAATGACATTTGGCCTCCTGGTTTGAGAGATATCATCGATTTAATCTTAGCATGTATTTGACCCAAGGAGGCCGCGTGTACCACCATATTCAAAGGTTTTTTTCTCCCTACTCAAGAAACCACATATGGATGGAAAGATATCTTCAGTAGCTAAAATGGGTCTTCGATGGAATTGGATTTCATAACTTGTAGTAGAAGTTATGAATACATTTGAAAAATGATGTTCACAGCCCCCAAAGCCATCATTTTCCCATATTGTTTTTTAAAATTTTGGGATTTTATTAAAATTTCTTTATTTTTCTATCCATGTACAATGTCATTCTCAACTAGGTTATGGGTCAACCACAAACCCACGGTTATGGGTCAACCACACAAAACCCTTCTCTTCATTGGGTATTTTCACATTGTAATCATAATGGTACGATGATGGGGTTTCTTTTTTTAGCATGGGTGAAATGATGGGGACCATCATTTTCTAAGGGGGGAGGAATGATCCAAATTTTAAGGGGGTATATGGTCTAAATTTGGATGCAAAATTCATAAATATATAAAGTTAATAGACTGCCTATGTGGATCAAGGAGATGCTCACCTCCTGATTAATTAATTGGGCTAACAGGTTGCCCATATGGGTCAAAGAGAGTCTCATCTCTCCATTATTGTATTGGGTTTTATTTTCCACTACTTAGTTAGTTGGGTAGTTAGATCTATTATTATAATAATAGAGACTCATTTAATAAGCTCTTCCCATTATTGTATCGGATTTTATTTTCCTCTACTTAGTTAGTTGGGTAGTTAGATCTATTATACTAATAATAGGGACTCATTTAATGAGCTCTTTTTGACTTTTTCCAATAGACCATTTTGTAATGCTATATAAAGGCCTAGCAAGACTACTCATAATATCAAGTTACTCATTTTGGCTTCTCTCATATGTTTTTTTTAATGTTCATTGTGAGATTAATTAGCTCTGAGTTATTTACTAGTAATTAGTTTTAGATGTGAGGCTCCTCTTTGAGCCTCACCTCCCAAGTACTTCAATTACATGTTTTTTTTTCCATGCTTCTTTTCATGCAAGATTGACATTTCTAAGCTCCTCCTCTCTCAGAATTCAATCCATCCAGATCTTAGCCCCCGATATCTAGATCAGAAATAGAGGCAAAATACACAACATGTTCTGACAAGAGGGGAGAAACAAGAAGATACTATTTTCTATTCATTTCAATGTTGATTCACAAGAATTTAATCAACTTGTTCATACAGGTCACTTGAATTTGGGTGGGTAGCCAGCCTTATCACAACCATTTGTTTTCCCTGACACACCTTTTCCACCTCACCCCAGTATTATGGATGTCCCTGAGCCTCCCCCTTAGCCTATATATGATGGATGACAAAATAATATTTTAAATCACCCTTCCGGTGTTGCTCATTGGCCTACTATCCCTAGGGATCACCCTTTGCCTCATCTTTTTGTAACCATCATTACTTCAACTACTTATGTTGCTCATTCCTCCCAAAAGGATAAGAAAATTCCGCTTCTTGAGATCCTAGGTGATAAAGGGAAGAAGCCCATCAATATACCAAGCATTGATACATCCCAGTCTACTTTTGCTTAGTAAAAAATGGAAACAATGAAAACATATTTAGGCAAAAGGGAAATATCTTTGACCGAAGTGCATCCTTAACTAAATGATCTTGAAGGATGGAAGGGAAGAGAAATTTTTTTTAAGAAAAAAACATTCTAAGATTTTCTAATTTTTTGTTATGACAATGTTTACTCTATTTGAGTCATGAATTTGACCAAAAATGATCATACGATATTTATTTTGAAAACTAAAATATCATATATTTTGGTTAAAGGGAGACACAAGTGTTTTGTTAATTGAAGAAGAATGTGATGATGTTTTATCGATTGATGCTTTTCTTCCATATATGTTAATTATTTATTATGTAGTTACAAGGGTGAATATGCAATAAGATTTATCATGAGTCTAGTGGGACCCCACCTACTTTTAGTTTAAATGTTTAAAACATATTCATGACCTTTTTCCTAAAACAAGTTTTATTCTCTCATAAAATTGAAATTTAATTAAAATTAAAAGGTAGTTAAACTACCTAACTACTTTGAGCTAATATGAAAGGGAGGGAAGTCATGAATATGGAAGAGGAATAAATTTGGTGTGAAGGTATGCCTAAGCTTTGAGAGTGATTTCATTATTTTTATTTCTATTCTAATTTTTTTGAGAACTAAACTTTCTTATTGGAAATAGGGTTTTCTTGAAAGGTGGCAAAGAAAGATTGAGTAGCATTGACCTGTGGTGTTCTTCAAGGTCATTATTTTTTTTGAAATATGTTTTCACTATTAAAATTTCTAAATTTATTCAATGATAATTAGTGTAAATTTTGCTGAGTTTGATGATGATACACTTGTTTCTTGAAGTGATCCAGATCAATTCTTTGATTTTTCATCTCTTTCTTTTGGCACCAGTTTCCCTTGTATGATTTTTATTACATCATGGGCTTCCAAGGACATCTTGGATCTTGGTCCTCACAGGAATCTAAAAGGATAATTTACTTTCTAACTGATATTGGTCTTTAGTAAAGCTTTTGTTGATTATTTTAGGGGTGACAAGTGCGGGGGAGTTGTCTTCGACTCTGAAAGAAATAAAATTCTGGATTTCACATGGGTATTAGGGAAATTCACTAATAATCATGTCGAGGTCCTTTCATTATTCATGGGTCTTCACCCTATTCCTGATAATAGATATTCAAAGCTTACATTTATTGGAGACTCTGATCTGATCACAAGGGGTCTCTATCAAAGTCTCAAGACTACTCATCCCAATATTTCCATAACTCTTCTTTGAATCAGAGACATGGAACATAAATTCGGTGAAGTTAGATACTACCATGTGTATAGATCACAAAATTATATAGTTGACTCTCTCGCTAAAGAAGCAAAGAAGCTTGCTACTGGGCAACTTAAGCAAGGAAATGTAATTCATTATGAATCTGTTCCCTAAGTATTCTCTGCCTCCTATGTATCTTCTCTTGGATAACCCTTCACATATCATATTTGCCCAGGATCTTGTCCTTGCTTTCATCACGTACCTTAGAAACCACACACATGTCACTTGGATTCGGGACAGGATCCCTTCCTCAAATTTGCGTCCCCTCAGCTCACAATATATCATCTTTTTCATGCCTCCGCACTTGCACTCACGTGGGAAATGGTACTCTATCCTCCTCAATCCCCCTTGCAATAATTCACTTACGACCTAGAGATTCATGGGACAGACAGCGTTAGCCTCATCCTTCATCATCCCCCCCCAGCAAAAAATATTTCTCCATCCTCATGTCACTGGCTCCTCTCAACCTCTTTTTATTATCTAGTGGAACGCAGTTGAATAACCAATGATGCAAGATACTTTGGATCCATCCTATTCACGATTATCTGCCAGAATTAAATAATCTATGGTCTCTTGATCATCGTTGGAATGCAAACAATCCCACACCATAATGTGGCGTCGCAACAAGGACGCCTGACGGTGTTCAGAATGCACCATTGCTAGATTACAAGAGCACATACAATTGCAGCAAGAGGAATTTGAATGTCTTATAACCTAAATTGAGCAACGGTCTCATCAATTCTAGGCTCAGGAACAATGCCACAATGAGGAATTGCTCCTATTTATGAATGTTTTCAACATGAATTCAACGCTGATATGGTCCATTTGTTGTCCTTAGTGGTGACAAAGCGCCTAATGTCACAATCAACCAGCTGCATCCGCTGAGTCAAGGGACTCAAATGAAGGACCACGAATGAATTTGATTTCCCCTATGGACTCAATAGCAATGTGTGCAAAACAACCAAACCCAGTTGAAGCACACGAGAATGAGGCCCAATAACAAAACTAGGTGGACACAAATCTACATCTACATTAGTTTAGCATGTTTAACAAAGTTTTGCATATGCTCGACTCTTTTGTAGCCATCTTCCCATGGCATTTTTTTATAAACTGCACTAGTTCAAGTCAGAAACTCCAAATAGGGATAACGACTAAGATAACCGTCATATATTATGCACATTTGAACTTTGGGCATATTGTAATTCTGGCTTTTTTTGGAGAATTCCATGCCTTTTTCTAATATAAATATAACAGTTCATATTAAAAAAAAAACTTTTGTTGATTATTTTATCATTTTTTATCCTTTTTGACATGTCTTAACTTTTGATGTATATTGTTTCTCTTTTAACTCTATTTCAACACATTTTAATGTTACTTTGCTTAATAAAAATGTATCTTATTTCTTTTATTTATTGGTTTTCGTAATTTAAGTTATAAAATATAAAAAAATTATAACCAAAAAGGAAATTCTAGATACAAGAATTTTGTATTTTGAGGTCTAGTTGTATTTTTAATGGCTATAAATTAGGTTAACATTCCCTCCTTTCTCGCTTAGCCCATTGATATTTTAATATGTTTTTGTGAGGAGAATCACTATTCCTTGCATCAACAACAATGTCATATTGACTTTCATTGATGCTTTTCCCTTGCATCACATATGTAGAGCAATGAAAGTGGATTTGTTAATGGGTTGGAACTAATATTTTAGATGATAAAAAATTATCCTCAGGGCTCATGTTATAGTACTTAGTTATTTCAAGCCAAGAATGGAGTAGACTTATAGGTATGTTGGTGATGGGGGTTGGTATATAATCCACAACTTTGCAATGCAATTTGGTTGGGTTGATGACAATGTGGTTGTTGTGGGAACCACCATTCCTTCATGCTATTTTTTAACCCATTATTTAATGAGTTTTCAATTTACAACCAAATTTTGATCCCTTGTACATAAATGCCTAGAAAATTTCCTTGAGAGAAATTGCTTTGTGAGGGTCACCCTATAGTTCCTACAAGAGCCATGAAGTGTTGTGGACAGAGATATTAGCTTGGAAGGGGGACTGCATGTTTATATGGTATAGGTAATGTGTATGTTATGATGAATTTTATATATTTTATAGTGTGCCTTAGGAGCCATACATATCAGATTATTATGTATCCATGAATAGCTTCCAAGAATTCAGTGAGTTGGGAGATTGTGGTATAGGAAGCTTAGGATGTTGAAAGTGCATGAATGAGAACCTTTGTAAAAGGAAATCCAACCACTTCTAGAGTAATCCTCTTTCTCTCTCTCTCTCTCTCTCTCTCTCTCTCTCTCTCTCTCTCTCTCTCTCTCCACACACACAATGGAAATTATGGAGAAGGTATGAAATAAAGCTAAGAAACAGAGAAATCCTTTTAGTAGGAGAGAATATTTTCTCAAATGTGATTTGTTGCATGAGAATAAATCTTTGAGTGCCAAATGATTCGTGAGAGAAGATTTTTGAAAATGCGAGAAGAAGTTGGAGGAAGGTGCAATACAACACGTTGAGGGAAAACTTTTGAAGTGTAATAAAGAGAGGGAGAGTCCTCATTTCACATGAGATAAAGTTGTGTCTCATGCAATATGTCGTAGGAGAAATTCTGGGGATGCGAAACGATGCTTCGGGGAACTTTTTTAGTGGCGTGATAAGACAAAAATAGAGACTTTACTTCGATAAACATGAAGTAAAAAGGGTGTGTCCATAAGAAGGATGATGAGGCACCATACAAGTGCCACATAGGCAAGTTGACATGTCACTTGTATTAATGATGACATGGTAGGAGAGAGACAGATCTTAAGGGAATTTCAGATGGCCATAACTTCATGCTTGGGACTTAGGATTGAGAAAGAGTATATTTACTGGAAATCACTTGATGAGGAGAATGAAATTGCGAGCTCAAAAGTGTCCTTAGAATAGTGTTTAAGTGGAAAAATATTGAATAACCTACCTCCTTAATGCTACTTAGGGGGTTGGGTATGTTATAGTGTTAGGTAGCTAGAAAGGTAGTGGAGGCCATCCAATGTAAGGTGGACTAGGTCCACTATATTATTAAATAAGGCCCACTATGGTATTTAGATATAATAAATGTAAGAGGACTTCTTAGAAGGTTCTACTTCTAGAATATTCCTCCTCTAGAATGTTCTTAGGTGATGGTAGCACTATATAAAGGGGTTCAAGCAATGTAATGGGATATGAAGAGAGGTATTGTGTTTGGAAATGAAGTTCATTAGGAGTTTTCCCGCTCAAATAGGCAAGTGAACATGAGAGGATCCCTTCCATAATAGAATCCATTGTATGGTGTTTCCCTACCTCAAGGGTTTTGGTTATTTCTTGTGTTCAATGTTTTGGTGAATGGTTTGAATTATTCTTGTTGATATCGTGGGTTTATTTTCAAATTTATCTTCAAATATATTCAAGTACTTAATAATTGGTATCAAAGCACTTTCCTTGTCCAAATAAGGGGAGAAATTTTTGCTCTTTTTGCAGATTTTTTTTCTTGATAACTATTTAGAAAAAACACAATTTTAATGATTTCTCATTCTATTTAAACACAATCTACATAGAGAAAGTCATCCTTATTTTTTGGAAGAGAAAAAAGAGTGACTTCAAATACTTATTTTTAAGCTTGATCTCTCCCCAAGTTACGATTACATTATAAAAGAGGACAATAGAGATATAAACAAATCTAGTCAGCATAGGATTTGAACTATAAAAATGGGATTGGTTGGAGTGGAACACTCATTAATCATTAAAACATCCACCTCTCACTTTTCATTTGCAGTAACCCTTCCTTAGTCTTAGTGCTAAACACTTCCTTAGTTATTAGTGCTGATGTAAATAATTATTGAGTAAGGACAATTACATAAAGACTAGGCAATAGGCTAGAGTGGAGACAAATCCTTGGGTTAGAGGGAAGGTGAAAAAATGATCTCTCTTGAAATTTCACGTCACCTACACTCTCAAGGACTTCATTATCTTTTAGAAATCTATGATAAAAGCATCACTAACTAGTGGTCATCTAGGTGGAAAGAAGAAAACCTCTTAGGGTTGGAAGGAGAATGGAAGATGACTCAAGCTCTTATGTAGGGGCACTCAAGTCAACATCCATGAGGTTGAAATACCTCCCTAATATATTGGCATGGGTAACTAACAATATAGGAGGTCAACACAAAGTTAATCTTGGGTATATCTATGATCTAGATTATGTTGAGAATGAAATGAAGATAGCAATAATAGGATAAATAACATAAAGATATTACAAATATCATAGTAATACAATGAAACCCAAATTCTATTAATGAATGAAATAGTGAAAACACTGCAATATTCAAAGCAATGTACGATGGTTAATCGAATGGTGGTAGATTATCTCTAAAAAGAGATGTATTGGTTATGCTCATGTACAAAAATCCCAGAAGAGTCTAAAAATTCCTTTTAACATAAACTCTAAAACCCTAAGAGGCAAAAAACATAATATCCAAAACCTTAACCCTGGGAGAGATGAGGTGGAAAACGGAATGTCGACCCTCATGAGCCTAGTTGATATGTCACCTTCTTGGGGTTGCAAACTTTGCATATGACATTTTTTGGGGATGTTTCTTGGACTGTTAAAAATATCATTTAAACTCTATGTGTTTGGATGTCCTTGTAATCCCAAATTTTCAACTCATTTAACTTTAAAAAAATGCATGGGAAGTGCCTACAAAATGCTCAAGAAGTTTAGGACTTGTAAAAATGGTGTAGAAATTCCAAGATGTAGGACCATTTATAAGTCACTTGTAGATGTGGGTGCGCACCTATATCCACTTGGATCAATTTATGCAAGCACCCAATAGGAAATAATCCTTGGAGATGGTATTTTCTATGGAAGTTAGATGCTCTATTAAAATTTGAATTTTTTTAGTGGTTGGTTCTCTAAAATAAAATTATTATAGGGGAAAACTTGTAGAATATGTCATGGAAAGGTCCCAATTAGTGCCTCTTATGTATGGAATCCTACAAAACCATTTCACATCTCTTCAATTATTTCCATTTCACCATAGAAGTTTTCTCAGATGTCAAATCACTCACCAATGGAAAGAGGAAATGGGAAGGAACACAATAGAAGAGGATTTGGAGAGCTAGTAAGAGGACAAATATGTCACTGATCATCTTCCCTTACATCTATTTAAGCTTTGAGTAGTATGTTTAAAAAAGGAATGTTGTTTTTTTAAGGGAAGTAGGTGACACCTTGAGTCACTTTTCTCAGTCTCAAAGGAGTTTATTCAAGTTTTGTGAAGTCCAAGAAGAAGGAAAAACATAGGAGGCTAGATTACCCAAATATAGACACAACAAATCACTATGGATTCTTTGATGGGGTAGCCAATTTAAATCCCAATGATTGTGGAGTAGGAGGAATTGTGCACCCCTCTCACACTCACATGGTACATTTTGAATGTGGCTTGGTCATTGGTATGAACAATAACACTCTCTTTTTTTTTTTAAGAAAAAATAATAATTTCATTCGAGTATGAAAAAATTAGATGCTTCAAGTGTCTTTTCAACACACTGATAATATATTTTTATGATAAAGACCTTAGAAAGCTAATAAACTTGGCACATTAACCTAGTTGATGTGCTATCAAGAGACCATGTATTCATTATATACTAATACAAATATAAAAAGGAACTAAATATGAGTCCATGGTTTTATCTAGCCAATCCAGTATCTATGTGTATTATTCACAAAAAATAAAATCAGTTATATGCTACTACATAGAGTCGAAATAAACTATAGCATTTTTCTAAAAAGATGTTATATTAACAACATAAATTCCTTCCTTTACTTATTCAAAAGAGATAACTCCAACACTTAAGTGTTGACCTTCCTTTGACAACCTATTCACCTCTTGATTCAATGCTCAAGATACATGAGTGAAAGAGATAGTTTCAAAATTTGCATCAACCTTTGACAAAAGTTCACCCATAGATATAAGATGTACATTATATATAAATCCATCCCCTTGCATCCAATTTATAACCAATGAAGAATCACCATACACATGTAGCCTCTTTATCCTTTGATAACTTGTGCACTTTAATAAAAGATAAATAGCCTAAAATTATGCATAATTATTTTATCTAAGACCAATTCTAGCTTTGAACCTAATAAAGTGTGAGTCACAAAGAAACATCACATTCCTAACACTACCAAAATTTGTATCATGCTACCAGACACTACAATGAAAGCTCCATGGAATAGACATGTCAAGTTGCAGCTCATCAACCTACCTAATAGATCTAGGTATTGTTACTTTTTTTGTATTTGAAACTAAAGTGTCAACTCTTGCCATAATTGAAAAGTTGGAATGAATTTATCTTCAAATAACATAGAGTTTATGGCCAACCATATTCACCAACACACAAATCATGGAAGTGCCTTGAGTTCTTTTAATTCTTTCGTGCCAAACTATCCTTTTAGATATTCGTCTATTCTAGATCCTTCCCATATATTTTTCACATTTGTTATTAATTCAACCTCCCTCCATAGCTACATATAAAATGGGCAAGTTATTAACATATGATCTATATTTTCCTCAATCACCTTTAAAAAGTACAAATACTTTGGTCTTGTTTACCTTTATTTTGTATATTCTCCCAAGTTAAAGCCTTGTTTCTCAAGGACAACCAAAGAAAAAATATTGTTTTCTTGGGTGACTTCAGCTTCCATACTTTGTTTGACCACCAAAATGAGTCTTGTGGATCTAAAGGAAACACATATTTATACCCCAATCTTGTAGTGTAACTTCCTCTAAGTTTGTTAAAAGCCCATGCTAATAAAAAAAAATCCCCCCTTAGTATAATATGAGCCCTTTTAATCTTGTCAATGTAAACCACATAGGACTTCTTGTGTTCCTTCAAGAACCAAAACATGTGCCTACAACCATTCTTGGGGGGCGAAATGTATATTGTTCCTGAATTTCCAACTTGATCAAGGGTGCAATATCCTTTTTCTTAAATTCGTGCGAGAATATATTGTATCCATTCCATTCTTTCAATGCCCAATATTGAATCAACACATAGTCTTACTTGTGTCCCATTACCCACCTTCCAATCCAAATACTACTAAAAATTGATTTCCAATATATTACATTTATTAGATACATTGTTTATATTTTTCATTGGATTTATGATTTGATCAATGATGGATCTTGGTTTAATATAATTTTTTTCAATGATTTTCTTCCAAATCCCATCCCTAGTTATAACCACACACACACACACACATATCAAAGATATTCAAGGTATTTAATATATCAAAGAGCCTTTTGATATATCAAATATCCTTACATTCACAAGCTCTTCAATTTAGTAGTTAAGTATGTTTTCCCTACACCTTGGACTCAAAGCATCAATGTTCCTATTTTTAAAAGCGGAGATAAAAACAATCCATATAATTATAGGACCATTATGATTATCCCTCTTTTATCCAAGTTATATGAAATTATTCTGGAAAACAAGATCAACATATGGATAGAAAGCCACAATAAAAGAGCTGAAGTCTAGGCCAGATTTAGGAGCTATCATTCAACTATGGACCACCTTGTTATGTATAGGATCATTGTCGACGAGTGTCACAATAATAAAACTGATCTCTTGTGTTACTTTGTTGACTTTAGAAAAGCATTTGACATAGTTCCCAGAACTAACCTTTGGAATATATTACAAGAGCAAAAATTTCTTTCGAGTTGAGAGTTGTTGCAATAAGGTTGTACGAGAAAGATATTCCCAATTTTAGGAACACTTAGGGATGGTTCGAAGAAATTAATTGTAATATAGGACTTAAGAAAGGTTATTCTCTACCCCTACCATTTTTTGCATATACAATGACAAGTTAGAGGGTTGTTTGGAGGAAGTACGAAGTGTTGGCACATCTCTAGTTGAAATAGTCATCATCCTTCTTCTATATCTTCGTAATATTGTTCTTATGGCAAGGAGTCCCTGTGAACTTAACCAATAACTAAAATATTTCAAGTATTTTCACTCTAGTACGCGTATAATTTTTAACACTGATAAGACAAAGGTTATGATAATCAAATCCAAAAATATCGCATACACTAATTTCATGTATGACAACAATAGCTTGGGGGAAGTTACTTCATACAAATATCGCGTAATTAATATTCATCACAAGCTTAACTGGAACTATAACATTGAGAAAATAGATAAATGGAGGGTGGCAAGCTTATTATGGACTTGAAGATAAGAATAAACTCATGTTTGAGACTCTTGTCACTCTTGTTATCTTATATGGCTATAAATTTTGGGGTTGTAGAATCTTTAGAGAATTGTGGAAAAAGATAGAGAAAATACAAAAGTGTTTTATAACTTACAATCTTAAAATTAAAGGAAATACCCTATCCTATCATCCTCATAGAAGTAAGTCTTTCCCCCATTAAGAGCATGCCTATGACTAGGTACTTAATGTACAAGAACAAGATAAAAATGGAAGACAAGAGACTTCTTAAGATTTATTCAAACTCCAGTCAAAACCACCTACAACTCAAGTAGGGGTGGCATAAATATGCTAAGTATTGGCTAAATGATGCAAGAGAATCACTCCACCTCAGCAATGCGCCAGCTAGACAACACATTCAAGCGCAGTCAAGGAGGGGAGAGGCACAACCCTCTCATTTTCTCCTCGTTTTCAAATTTAAAATTTGTATTAAATGTTTGTAAGGCTTGGTAGATCCGAGTCATGCCTTTGAGCAGATAGGAGATAAGGTCACCTTTAATGGTTGACAGGCTGAAGATCTAGATCCGATTCAGAATAGATGGTCATTGAATGTAATTCAATGTAATTGATGAGAGTAGGTAGCTTGGAGGGAAAGATCTCTAGGAGCCCCTCTTTGTAAACGATCTTTGTATCTGATTTCATTAGTTAGAACAGATGAGATTAGGATAGGGAGAGAAGAAGAGAGCCGAGACTCTGTTGCAGTCTGAGCTTACCCACATTGTAACAAACATTCATATTAATACAAAGAGAAGTTTTTCTTGCATGAGATTCTTTCTCTATTTCCATGTTTTTGAATGAATGTCATCTGTGTGTTCATTTTATGTTGTAGATGTATGTTAGGTTCCATCTGCAAGGATAGATAGAATTCTATATCTATTGAGTTCTTTGATTTCATTCTGACTTCTTGGTGGCCGAATGCAAGGGGTTGCATGACACAGTGTTGAGGACTCTGTGAGCCAACACAAAGAGTGCACATCTGAATTTTGTGTTGAATTCAGGTGAGAACGCACTAGGAGGGCACACTAGAGGAATCATTAACTCAGGAGAAGCCTCAAGGTTGTTGAACACCTTGGAGGTAGGACTGTGCAGAGGAAGGCATAGAAAGAGACAAAATTGATGAATATTTTGTAGAGCTCTACGAGAAGGGCATTGAGCAAGTGAAAAGAGTGCATAGGAGGACTTTGTTTCCCTCTCCCATGACCGTTGAGATTCCTCCATGTGACCCTCTCTCGTGACCATTGAGAGGGTCACATGGACTGAGGCTAAGGGAGGAGCTAGCATGGCTAGGCTCTTATTTTGGGTTTCGGGGAAAGGGAGAGTCAGAGTTGGCTCGCACGAAAAGTCCTGAAGTCCCGAAGCATGAAGCGACTTTTGATAAGGCCTATGGTCACTGCTGGTGGTCACATGGAGGAGGCTTGTGTATGGTTCTTGTTCACATTGGCTGAGTCTCATAAGGACTTGTGGATTTATTCGTGGGGTTTCAGTAGGGACCCAAAGAGCCATTCTGGCTCAGGGAAGTTTGAAGATCCATCGACTGGGAGGTTAGCGGACCCTGCCAAGGTAGGGGGTCTGCGTCATGTGGTATCAGAGATGAATTTCATCTGCAAATTGTAGGAGAAGGAGATGAAGGAGATAGTTCGGTACTATTAATTGGTATCAGGAGATGAAGGAAGACAGGGTGTTGATGCTCTGTGCATGGATATCTATTTGCATGTAGGCAACAGACATTTGATAGCCAGGTGAGTTGTAGGAGAAGCTGGAGATTCTCTCAGTTGTAGAGTGAACAATAGACTTTCCAGGAGGGCAGGTAGAAGGAAGTTGAAGATGGATAATGAAGGCCATAGGAGTGGTCAAGACAAGGACCGCTAACAGAAAACCAAGGTTGAGATAGACAAAGAGCTTATCTAGATAAGGGCATAAATGGAGAAGCTTTCATTTTAAATGCAATAGGATGCGAAAGTGCATTGGGTGTATGAATGGCCCATGAAGAATAAGGTAAAATGGCCAGTTAAAATATTGTTGGCCAGAGGATAGCGAAGGTTGTTAAGAGGATGGATAAGGTATGTTGAAAGCCTCAGAGGTGAAGAGGAAGTGGTTCACATCTGTGAGCCAAAAGCTAGGAAGAGTCTCGGTGATGATGAGGAGAAGAGATCAGAGAAGGATCTCAGAAGCTGCCAGGTGGGCAGTGAGGAACTTTCAAGTTGCCAGATGGGCAATGAGAAGAGGCCATTGTTTGATCTCAAAGAATGCCAGGTGGGCAGTGAGATGAGATCATTGGAGGATCTCACAGACTGCCAGGAGGGCAGGACAAAAATCCCATATTGTCAGGTGGGCAAGGGAGAGGCAAAGAGACTGTTTGACGGTCTCATGAACTCAAAGGTGAGTTCAGATCAAGAAGGAGTGCTGATGTAAAAGGATCAGAGGAGTCTTATGATCATTAGGGGAATTGAGATATTCCTACCACATATCCTAGTTGAGGCCACCACATGTGTTGTATATGCAACAACATAAGAAGGATAGCCAACAGAGACTGTCAAGGAAGAGAAGGAGTAGATATTGATGTATGCCCCCGCAGAAGAGGAAGAGCATGCATTTAAGATGCTCACTCCATAGGAGAATAAGTTGGAGATGTTGGAGGATTGGTTGAACAATCCAAAACTAGAAGATGGCTGCTAGCAGATAGTCATGCAGATCATAGGAGAAGAGCATTCGACAAAATTGCTCAAAAATTTCAGCCAGGAAGATGAACAGATGGTGACCGCAGCACTGAAGCATGCAACAGAAGAGGGAGAAGAATTCCAGTCTGGGGAACATCTGGAGGAAGCTATAGATATGCCAGCAGGAGATCCTACAGAAGAAAAGTTGTCAGAGGAAGAAGCTAAGCAACAACTCAGTGATGAGACTGCAGAATTGAAGTTTACGGAAGAGTGGCAAGCTAAGGCTGCAAGAGATGAAGAAAATCACAAGGGGGATTGAGTTGATCTACCCATCAACAAGAAGGAAGTGAAACCGAGAAGACTGCATAAGGATGATGTTGAGGTTAGCTCAAGAAGTTGTTAGCAAAGAGAAGATTAATAAAGGGAAGCCTACCATAGTAATAGGGAAAATGCAACAGCAGCATCAATGAAGCAATGGAGAAGATGGAAATATCTAGAAGAGAGTTTGGGATCCAGGTGGATTTCAATAGAGTTGGGAAGCTCATGAGCAGGAACTCATGAATCTTTCACAGCAGTGGAGTATGATGCAGGAGCATTGCTCCACCTCAATAATGCGCTATCTAGACAACACATTCAACGAGGGGAGAGGCACAACCCTCTCATTTTTCCCTCATTTTCAAATTTCAAATTTGTATTAAATGTTTGTAAGGCTTGGTAGATTTGGGTCATGCCTTTGAGAAGATAGGAGATAAGGTCACCTTTAATGGTTGATAGACTGAAGATCTAGATCCGATTCGGACTAGATGGCCATTGAATGTAATTCAATGTAATTGATGAGAGTAGGTAGGTTGGAGGGAAAGAGATTGAGGAGCTCTTCTTTGTAAAATATATTTGTATCTGATTTCATTAGTTAGAACAGATGAGATTAGGATAGGGAGAGAAGAAGAGATTCGAGACTCTATTGTAGTCTGAGCTTACCCACATTGTAACAGACATTCCTATTAATACAAAGATTAGTTTTTCCTACATGATATTCTTTGCGTGTTTCCATGTTTTTGAATGAATGTCATCTGTGTGTTCATTTTATGTTGTAGATGTATGTTAGGTTCCATCTACATGGATAGATAGAATTCTCTATCTGTTGAGTTTTTTGATTTCAGTCTGGGTTCTTGGTGGCCGAATGCAAGGGGTTGCATGACAGAGTGCTAAGGACTTTGTGAGCCAACACAAAGAGTGAACATCTGAATTCTTTGTTGAATTCAAGCGAGAACGTTCCACAGGAGGGCACACCAGAGGAATCATTAACTCAGGAGAAGCCTCAAGGTTGATGAACACCTTGGAGGTAGGACTGTGCAGAGGAAGGCACATAAAGAGACAGAATTGTTAAAGATTCTGTAGAGATCTACTAGGAGGGCATTGAGCAAGTGCAAAGTGTGCACAGGAGGACTCTGTTTCAAGTTCTATAAGAAGAGAAGTGTTGGAAGAAGAAACTTACATAGTTATTGAATACTCTATAGGATCAGCAAGGCGTGCTTGAGAAGAAGTCGTCAAGAGGGAACTTATATCCTTTCAAGGAGAGAAAGGGACAGAGTTGTTGAATACTCTAGAGGAAGACCTGTGCAAGGAATGCACCAGGCCAACACTCGGATGAAGTGTTGAAAGACAGCCATCTGAAGGCTAGTCAAGCACAAGGAGTGTGTGTAGAAGCAAATTGTTTTCAAGTTCGTAAGCTTAGAAGAGATAGCACAAGGAATGTGCGAGGGTGGAATTATTCCAAGTCCCAAAGCTCAGGAGGAGAAGTGCACAAGTTAGCTCGCAGAGCGCAAGAGTGTGCTAGGGCCGAGGTTTAATTTTATAACCAAATCTCAAGAGGGACATCTTTTCCATAACATAGACAAGACCCAAAGTATCAGGGCTCGTAGAAGAATCGAAGGTTGAAGCCCTCGAAACATTAAAAAATATTCCAAGTCAAGAAGAAAGCACAAGATCAGGAGGAGGAGTGACAGTGTCCATCGAATCGACACTGTGGAGGATCTGGACTGTCAGATTAGTGCTCAGACAGGAGGAAAGCACACGAGGTTTAAACCCTCAGAAGTTGCGAAGGAGAGTGGACTACACAAAGTCCCGAAGTTCTGAAACGATCGAAACTGTCCATCATCAGAGGATACGTGACAGCAAATCCGGGGTGTTTGGAGAACAAGGCATCGAAATATTTGCAAGGAGCATAGGAGCAACTTCCTGAAAGGCGAAGTCGCGAAGTCATTCTGGCTCGTTGGGTCTGAAGGTGACAGGTGGCAGATATCCACATACATCGGGGGATAGGGCATCAGGAGAATGGACCTGAAGATAAGAGAAAATAATCGGGATGATGGGAGCCGAAGCGATCCTATCCATCCATCGAGAAGGACTGCATGGTGAGAGATCAACGTTTCCCTGACTCACACATCAGAGAAGTCAAAGGCCAGAGTTTTAAGAACTTGCAAGGCATGAACTCACGATTATATCTGACCTGTTAGATCACAGAAGGAGTCGTAACCATTGATCTGGGTTAGAAGACATCGGAAATTTGGGGATTGGGATTTTGAGGAACAAGCATTGGATTGAGTTCCGACTTCGCGAAACGCGAAGTCCCGACGCACTTGGAGGATTGGACCCAGGTCATGGGAGAGGGTCACATGGACGGAGGCTAAGGGAGGAGCTAGCGTGGCTAGGCTCTTATTTTGGGTTTCGAGGATCGGGAGAGTCAGAGCTGGCTCGCATGAAAAGTCCTGAAGTCTCGAAGCACGAAGCACTTTTTGATAAGGCCTGTGGTCACTGTCGGTGGTCATGTGGAGGAGGCTTGCACCTGGTTCTTGTTCGCACGGGCTGAGTCTCATAAGGACCTATGGATTTATTCATGGGGTTCCAGCAGGGACCTGAAGAGCCATTCTAGATTAGGGAAGTTTGAAGATCCATCGATTAGGAGGTCAGCGGACCTTGCCGAGGTAGGGTGTCTGCATCACTAAATCATTGGGGTATTCAAGAATAGATCACTCTAAAAAATAGTGATAGTATTAAAAATATCATTACATCTAAATTCAAGGAGAAATTGTGTTCTGATAAATAATTAGAGGATAAGAGAAAATTAAGATACTATAAGGAGGTGATCAACCCTAATCTAGAAGATCAAAAGTGTCTCTTTGTTTTAACTAGCGTAAAGAAGAAAATCAATATCACTAAAATAAGAACAAACTCTCATGAGATCCATAGAAAAATGGGACATCGGAAAATTCCTAAAATGTTATCATGGGTTGAAAGAATTTGTCATCTTTGTGACACTAAGATGGTTGAATATGAAAATCACTTTGTCTTAGAATGTCCTGTGTACACTCACATTAGATCTCAATTTCAGAATATTTGTTATAATACCAGCCTTCCTAACCTTTTAACTCATCAAAACCATAATGATTTAGGAATACTTCTCTTAAACCTTTTCAAGCACAAAAATAAAATTCTAAAGTCAAGTAATTCTTTACCCTTTTTTAAGGTTTGATGGACTAGTGTTTGGTCTTAGTGAATGTTAATAACCATCATCGACGTGACAATATGATTTGAAACATGAAACATCCAAACTTTCTTTGTATGACTTGTTATCAAGCTTCTTGCATGAAAGAATAATGTATAGTTGATTCTATAATTGGTTATCAAATATCTTATCAATGAGTAACAAAATTACATTTTTCATGTGTTTCTGCATTGCACAAAATTCCCTTTTCAAGGAGAGCACACAAGAATAGGTCTATATATGTCATGCTCCATATCATATATAAAAAAAAGGGTACCGTATATGAAATCACTATTAGAATACATAGTCCAAGTAAAGGTTTACTTCCCTGAGATTTAATAGTCTAATCAAAATATATAACAATTCTTATACATATTTACATATAGATATCACAAACTACATATCCATGCTTAATTAAAATGATTATGGAAATATTATGAGAAGTGTCCTTCAACCTACTTCTGGATAATCCAAACTCCTTCTTCCAAGTGTAGATAGGCTTTTGAAAGACCATCAACAACCACATTCCTTTCTCTGTAAACATGGCGAAAATAAAGCATGTTAAAAGTTGTTTGGGATAGTTGGATCTCCTAAAAAATAGGTTGCAAATTGAAATTCTCCAAGAACTTTTTTTCCATTCATCCAATTTACCATGACAAGAGAGTCACCAAAGATCTGTATTTTTTGGGCACATTTTTCATCTAACAAGATTAACAACAATTTCGATGCCATCATTTTTGTTGTTGGTTCCCCTAATACATGTGTGTGTGTGTGTGTTACAACTATTGATAGATTTTTGTTTTTGTTTTGTGTTTGAAAATGGTAGTCTTAAGCCCTTGGTTTGTGTTTTTTATCATGTATGGAAGACTGCAATTATGTCATGCAAGTTTTTGTCGAGATGTTTCTATTAACTCTCCTTTTGAGCCTTCTTGGCTAAACAATGTATATTATGATTTCATCTCAGAAATATTGAATAAAATGTTTTTTTGTTTGGAAAAAAATTATAAACATTGATATATAGATATAAATATGCATGCACACACACACACACACACACACACACACACACACACACAAAAAAAAAAAAACAAAACTAGAATAGCTCATCATCAACACATCCATCCACACAAGAATCCATTTATCCCCTATCATCAATACAAAAATACCATGTCTTCAAAAATTTCTCCCACAACAAACCTTCACCAGACTTACCCAAAAAATGACACACAAACAGGCTCAAAATCAATCAGCTATTAGGTATTCTCACAAAACTTCCCAAAAAATATGTCAATATCTAGAAGATCCAAACATAGTTTGCAAAATGTGAAGACACTAAACTATAACTCCCAAAATTCCAAAAATGACCCTTCCCAAGAGTAATTCAAAAAAAAGAAGGATGCTCATACTTCAAGGATTGATCATCCTCATATTCCCATAAGATCCACAAACCAACATCCAACATAATCCTCTCCTTAGATAAGCCATAAACCAAGACAATTCTTTCCTCGTGGGCATTAGAATATGAATTATGAATGAAAGTAAAAAAAAAAAAAATGAATTTTCTCATATATGGGTCTAAGAATGATTTTTTCAAAACCATATAACCCCTTCATCCAATTTATCACCACCAAAGGATTCCCTAAATATTTGTATTTATGTGACTCCTCTTTTTACCACAAGAAGTAGAATCAACTTAGAGCCATAAGTTCAACAAAATGGTTGGTACCATGACCATGCATTTCCTTGAATTTTATAAAATGACCCTCACTCAGAAAGAAAATACCACCTTCTCCACACTTCTTAGGATCTCCTTCCACAACACCATAACAATAATCCCATTTTCTTGATTTATCCATTACTTCCCTGAATGATTAGTCTTTGAAGTTTGTCACTTTTTGTTTGTTTAAAGATACCAAGGACGTTTAGACCCTATGAAGGACATTAAATAGCAAGAAATTGTTTGTCTTCAAAGAGATTGGCATTCCTCGCAAGACATATATCCCATGTGATAATTACTTGTAATTCCTTATAATACTTGAAAACTTTGTTCTTGCACCATTTCCTTGTATATATGTATACATGTGTAACACCCCGGATTTCATCTGCATGAACTAGAATGTATTATGTAATTGTGACTTAGGCTGGTGAGCCGATAAAGTTGAAAAGGGGCTAGAGTGCCTAGGAAAAGTAATACCTCTCTCTCTCTCTCTCTCTCTCTCTCTC